>CAUZXS010005687.1:25000-91622 GCA_963585895.1 Sepioteuthis lessoniana | reverse complement strand
CCTGAACAGAGAAGTCGTTAAGTGTTTTTCGAATTTCGAGATTCCTTTTTTTATATATGTAATGAACATCCCATGTACATTTCGCATATTCGTGTATATGGCCATGGTACACTTTTGACATGGTAACTAAAGGAATATAAAAAGGGCCCGTAGGATTTGGAAGTCAGCGGCCGTGTGGAGATCATCCAAACAACAGCATTATTGAAAACGGCCAGAATATTGAGAAGAGTCCTGGATAATTGAGGAGACTTGCTGTCACTCAATCTCCAGTGAAAGACCATCAGCTTACGCTGATGTGAAAAACCCAAATGAGTAAACAATAACAATAACAATAATAATAACAATAATGATATTCACTTCCAAGCATTCAGTTTTTGTAATTTTTTTTCATGTTACTAATCGGTTTAGATTTTCCAGGGGTCTTCCAGAAATTCCTTGTTGGGTCTGATGCATTGTCAGGAATTCCGTATTGTGTTTCATCGAAATGAGATTTCATTAATGAAATGGAGCTGCTGGATTTTTCTAAGTAAAGTTTATAAATTCCAAAGGGTAGTGGTCTAAAAAAATATTTTCCTTTTCATCTTTTGTGGTATGCAGAACTGTTGTGGAGGAGGAACACGTCGCATCATTTATCAGGAGTGCTTAATATAAACACTGGAGTCTGGTAGAGCCAAAATATACTACTAATGGAAAATGAAAAATTCAAATCAAATCAACGTGGTAATCAGATTAGAGATGTGATAGTCTTGATCAACAGGCTCCTCTTTGATACCAAAATAAGGGATCCGACCCGCATCCTGCGAATGCTTCTGTTCTAATTTCTGTTATACAAACAAAAACCAAAGCAACAATGAGTTTGTGAGGCACCAAGGGAAAAACTGACTGCAGAATTCAACAAAAATACAATCTACTGTTGTTTTAGAAGCAATCATATACGAAGAGGTTATTGGAAAAAGATGACGAGAAACTGGACAGAACCAGCTAAATTTAATTCAACATGACAAAGACTTGTGTAATTTTAATGAAAGGCTTTTTTACCTGACCTTAACATGCAATATTTTAACAGTTACATAATCAAAAAGATGCTCAAAACGTATCACCTAAACAAATAGATATATAAAATGTTGAAAACTAAATAATCACAGAACCCAGTACCACAGCATCAATCCTAACACAATAAAAAAGAAAAAATGTAGAATTGAAAAGAAACCATAGGTGAACAGAAGACTACTTTACCATTCCTAGTGAAAAAGAACTGGAAAAAAAGTTAACATACAGACCAATAAAGAAAATAAGTGGCTGCAACAAATCACAACGCATAACATCACCAAACTGACGAGTTCATCTATGATAAAAAGAAATTTCCTTCAATGAAATTTGAATATAAATTTAAAACCTGAATGGGAAATGGGACTAGAAGGACAAATAAAGAAACTGCGATAACAAACGGAGCTGCAAAAGAATGTAAATACAGAGGGGCACAACGGAATGACAAGGCCGTACAAAAGACAACCGCTGACAAGTCTAACCACAAAACTGGAAGAATAATTAAAAAATTGGTGAAAGAAGATACTCAAAGGATACTGGGACTGGGTCAAGCAATACAACCAAAAAACAAAAAAAGTCTACCAGAAAATTGGTGGACAGTACACATTTACAAATCAAAAAGTGGATGCAAAAGAAACCAAAGAATTTTGGAGTATCTCAATGTTTTGGGACACCAGGGTTCAATCCCAGGTCGAGTCATATCAAAGACTCCAAAAATGGTACTTGATGCCGCCTTGCTTAGCACTCATAATTATAAGGTAAGGGTCAAGGGTAAAGAAGAGCAATCTAAGGAGAGGGGAAGCGCTTTCTCCAACTCCACAGAGTAGTAGCTATTGAAAACGGAGCCTTTTGGTTGCTAACGTTACTTTTACTTTTTTATGAAAAAGAAAGGGACATAAAACGTGAAAAAAAAACTTGGAATAACACATTCCTGCACTTACTAAGAGCAACACTCAACACAATACCAAATCGGAATATGCCATAATAGCATACAAGAATTCCCATTTTAGAAATTACAATATGCATACAAGAAGCAAGCATACCCGAATGGATCTATAAGGGAAACGCTATGCTTATCCAGAAGGATCCCGAGAAAGGGACTTCCCCTGAAACAAATGATTGATTACGTGTTTATATATGAAGTTGAAAATTCTAATAACACAGATAAGAGAAGAAATGATCTGCTCTCTTTCGACCAGATCATTCTCAAAGAAGCCAAAACGAAACGAAAAAATATACTCATAACATAGACTGACATAAAAAAATCCCTATATGGTCGCGCAAATATGGATAATTAAGTGCCTAAAATGTACAAAATATCAAACAAAATTATCGCGATTGCCATGAAAACAGGAGGGTTGAATTGACATCAAGAGGACAAACCGTTGCCGAAGTAAAAATCTTTTTTAAGGAGATACACTCTCACCACAACTATTTGTTACAGCATTGATTCTGCTCTACTACATACTAAGGATGTACACAGAGGGCTACACATTTACAAAATCAAAAGAAAAGATTAATCACCTTATGAACATATATGATATAAAAGGTGTTCTCAAAAATTTAAAAAGAACTAGAGACATTGATATGAACAATATAACAGGATAGAGCAATGAAATATGGTATGGAAAAAAAAAGTTTAATACTAACAATGAAAAGTGGGAAAAAAAGAACAATGGAAGGAATAGAACTAATGGCAAGTCTGGAAAGCTTTAAGACACGTGGAGAGAAGAAAATTTACAAATATTTGGAAATATTGGAAACAGACACCATCAAACAAGTGGAGATAGAAGAAAAGATTGAGAAAAGAATCCATCTGATAAAGGAGAAATCTCTTCGAATCCAAGCTCTGTAGAAGTCGCATTATAGGAATAAACATCTACGTAGTCTCTCTTGTAAGAAACCATTTTTAAAAATTTGCCCAGTCGCCTGGGGCTGTAGAATACTCTGACTGCTTATCTGCAGAAAATTCAGACCCTGTCAACGAGAGTCCTGATATGACACAAAACAATCCGATGGTGAGGTTCCAAGTAATGCTGGTGAAGCTTTAAGGAATGCTAAGTAACCCTTCATTGCCATCGCTCCTAGGTCCACTCTGGCACGGGGTGGTAGCACCTGATAGGGTACTATCTATTGGTCAAATATAACTAGACTGTGTACTATTGCTAAACTGAATTGTTTGTAATAGAACTGTCTCTATGTATAAGAATTAATCTGAGAATTAATTTTTTATTTATTGCGGACTTTTTGTCCTCATCTTAGTAGTTTTTGTGTATTGTTTCTTCTTCACTACGTTTCGGCCAAATTTCACCTGTGGCCTCCTTCAGGTGATTTAACCGCGACCTCGGATAGGAATGCTGAGTCTTGTAACCGTGTCCTTAGTGATTACTGCCTTCCATAGTTGTTGTCTCTCACACCACGTTTTTGACCAAGTAAACCGGCTCGGGTAGGAATTGAAAACGCTTAATGCCAAGTCCATTAAGTAACCTACAATGGTTGATGTGCCATAAACCCAATCCAAACCCAACCATTTTTCAGATGACAAGCGAGGAACTCAAATAATAGACTAAATGACAAGAACGATGATGTGTAGGCACAAAGCCTAACATCTGAGGGATATTATAGACAGACTGTATGTGTCAAGAAAAGAAAGAAGAAGAGGACTCGCTAGTTTTGAGGATTGTGTACATGAAAAAGGAGCCAAGGATTACATTAAAAAGTGCAAAGCTAATTAGATCAGCTCTTAACAAAAGTTGCAACATAAGTACAGACAGAAAAACAACAAAAATTAAGCAACAGAAATGAGAAGAGAAAAGAAATGTATGACTATTTTAAGCAACAAATTGGCACGATTGCTCCGAAGACATGGGCACAGTTACTAAATGGAAATCTTTATAGTGAAACTGAAGCTCATCTTACGGCAGCATAAATCAACGATCTAAGGACCATTAATTTTGAAACAAAAATTGAAAATACGCAAATGAATATCAAGTGTAGTTCATGCGGAGTAAGAAATGGAACAATTAATCACATAGTAAATGAAAGCGGCAAACTACATCAAAAAGAGTACAAGACTAGGCAAAAATAGTGGGAAAAGTTGATTTACTGGGAATTAGGCAAAAGATGGAAATTTGAACATACTGGCCAATGATAGATGCAAAAAACTAAAATCAGTCTTAGAGAAGGAAATCCTTGAAAATCTCAGAAATTTTGATATACAAATGGATCACCTTATCCCCGCCAAAAGACCAGATCTAGCATTTAAAAAAAAGAAAGAAAACTTGCTGTCTCGTGGATTGTTATATACCCTACTTATGAACAATAATGGGTATGTTCCATTCCTTATAAATATGTTAGACACTATTGTGAGAGGTCGAAAATATACTAACTAGTCCCACTTACAGTGGTTACCCTTTTCACGCCACTGGCAAATATTGAAATTGGTTAATGTTATAAAGATTTACATTTCATTTCCAAACTCTGTTTTGGTTATTTCTAATTCAAAAATATTCTTGTCAGGTACAACGTCGATTTTGCCGTTCAGGCAAACCACAGAGTGAAAGTAAAAGCAAATAAACAGACATCCAAATATCGAAGCTTGCCAAAGAACAAAAAAAAGCTATGGAACATGAGGGTGAAGGTAATATCAATTGTACTTAGTGCTCTTGGAACGGTCCCCGAGGGCATAGAGAAGGGACTTCAGCCACTAGAAATCAATGAAAGAACCGAGACCATCAGCCAGAATACTCAGAGGACTCCTGCAGATCTGAGAAGACTTGTTGTCTCTCAGTCTCCAACGAAAAACCACCAACTAACACTGGTGAGGAAACACGCAAACAGTAAAATGATTACTAACCTTTAACATAATCAACCATAACCATTGATATATAAGGTAGTTATATTAATTAGTTTCCTTTACGGTATATCAATTATTGATAGACTGAATGATGATTTTAACGGCATGTCACTTAATCTATATTTATTTTATACTTGGAGGTTAAGGAATCGCATTTATTTTATGTTTATATTCACATATTTTGTGTTATCATTTAACGCTTGAGATAAGATTTATTTTTGTGTTTTTCCTTTTCATCTGACTACTGACGATTACCGACACGGCAGTCGTCAGTGGCTACACACACACACTCACAACGTCACATACACATAATGTGCTTTTTTTTACCATGTATTAGCAACCTGCTCGCTTTACTGATTAATGAGAAAATTAGTTACTATGGTAACATGATTTTGTTTTTATAATCTTTACTCCAAATTATGTCTATTCAAAACTGTATAATGACGTGAAAATAATCATTACGCTGTCATTTTTATAGATTGGTTTTAATGGCATATCAATCAATCTTGGGTTATTTCGTGGTAAAAATTTTCTATTATATCTGATTTCCCGTTTTTTTTTATTTAAAATTGCATTACTTTAACTTAAACGTGTCTATTATATATGATTGGATCGCTGTATCGTATGGCATATAAACCTCTATAGGTCATTAAGTGCCAAACCCTGTTTATATATGTGTGTTTTAAATACGTACGATTTGTAAACAAATAGTTTGTGGTTAATAAGTTTTATACGAAGCAGAGCACATTTATTTGCACACAGCAAAGTGGATTAGAGTATCGCTTTCTAACACTCGTAATTATATTCAACATTATTCATTCGTTTGCACACATTTAAAGGATTCCAAGTACTTCTATTTAATACTAGTAATTCAATTTTTATGAATATTTTTTTGCACATAGTTAAGTGGTCATAAGTATTGTAAAGTATTAAATATTTAGATTTGAATTATTGATAGGACGCTCACACTAGCTATTAATCCTGCTCAGAGAGGTTCTGGGAGTAATGGTCATGAACTCCACATTCCCCAAAGCTACCAGTCTGGAGCCTCGGCAGCAGGTTGTTTAATGCCATATCCTTGACACTCGTGGCTAGATGGGGCCGTAATCGTCTGTTGAGATGCAGTCGGCATAGTCAACACACTTAGCCGACTTGACTTCTTTAATGTATGAATTCAAGTTCAGCTTTGTAGAAGTCACTGCTTTAACGTGCAGAATAAACAAGAATAACAACATTTACCGACTCAGTGGTCCCAGCTAGCATCAGGCTGGCAGACAAAAGTAGAAGGGGCGATAACTCAATACCAAACCCGTAACATCTGGGTATATATTATACGTCCCACCAACGTATAAATCTGGCACAAGGCTGTTTATAAGGTGGGTGCGGTCGCAGGGTCGAAGCCCACGCGTGTCTGGCATGGCCAAAAATACGTTCGGATGGCCCTCTGAGGCGTGAGGAAATCTTCAGTCGATAAGCCAACACCCAGCCAGATCTGCACCCCAGGCAGGCACGGCTGACCAAAGTTAGGCCTATCGACTTGAAAACCAGCCCATCACTGTTAAGTAATGAGACCTAGGTGAAGTCGTGACACCTGGGTATTTATCATACGATCCATCAACGTACAAATTTGGCACAAGGCCGTTTTAAGGTGGGTCTGGTCACATTCGTCCGGCTTGGCCAAAAATACCTTCGCCCCCGTCGGCATTCCCCTTATTGCCGTGCTAGGTGAAGCCGTAACACCTGAAACATGACGGAAGCAAGCCGGCGTATATATACACTTATATACCCACTCACTGGGCCAGCAGTGAATCACTGCTCAGGGAAAGGACTTGGCCACCTTCAAATAGTGGATCATCCCATTATTCATATGATCTCACTTCAACTCTTCACTCCAACTTGTAGTTTATTACTCATGTGAGCACTGACTCATTTTACTGAGCCTTACGATAGAATTCCAACAAGCTTTTAAATCTGTAATAGTTTTATATAATTGCAACTTTCAAATCAGACTTCGTCTTCACTTAATTTGTCAGATATGTTTGATTTATGAGTCATTATTTATTTAAAATCTAATTTGTTCATTAAAAAAGTTGTTTTGATGTATAATTCATATTTTACATTTTTTTCATATACAGAAGAAAACGAAGAAAAAATAAACAATTACTAAGAAGAACAACGGGAATACATTCAAAGTCAAGTCAATAAAATCTGAAACTTGGTAAGAAGTAAATCGATCATGATTAACCATGAATGAAGTGAGTGAAAGGAACAGCGCAAAATTAAATCCTGAGAGACAAGAAAAAAGACTACAGAAGTGGAAAGAACATTTCAAGAATCTGCTTGGAAACTCTCAAAAGTCATTTAAAAACTCACTAAAAAAAATGGTTGATAACCAACTAGACATAAATCTAAGACAGTTTATGGAGAACGAACTTAGTGTTGTGCTGAATTAACAGCATAATTATAGGAATCGAAGAAATACCTCCAGAAGTATCGAGGACAAGAAAAGCTGAGGACATACTTCTTCGATTATCCACGCTATTACTAAACAAAACAGAGAAGAGAGATAAACAAAAAACTGCGTCTTCCTCTTCCTCATAAAACCTTAGGATCACTATGAACTACTGAGGCATCTCCCTTATTGCTATAGGTACACTACATTTCAACTGTATCAAACCTGAAATGAGAAAATTCTTGGGAAAAATCATCATGGTTTTTTCGGAGAAATCGATCTACACTTGCACAAATTCTAACAATCCACCGAATCGTCAAATAAGTGCTTGCAAAACATTCCGCTGCAACATGAAGTCGAGTTTATTCCTCCCAAGCATTTGATTCCATAATCAGAGGGAAGATGGAGCAAATACTACCAGTAAGTGGTCTTCCCAAGAAACTGTTACAGCTAGAATGATGCGTTTACAAATACATGAAAGGAATGGTTTGCTAACTCGTTGGCTATACCGACCTCTTCGACATTGTCGCTGGAGTTTTGAAAGATATATTTGCACCTAGACTACGTACTTGTAAATGCGATTGATCGGATAAAAGAAAATGACTTTACGTTAAAAAAAAGCCGGAAGCAGACAATATACGATAGAAACTAAAACAGAGGCATCCTTCGCAAATTTGTTCATTGAGAATGTGACAAGAAAGTTATGAACCTGAGATTATTTCATCTGCGTTGGCAACCCTAACTGAAAATCAGTTGATCAATTTTAATTCATCATTTACATGTTTCACCTTTAAACATTAATTTAATTTAAAGGAAGTACTCTATCAACTTTTTCTCAGTACATAAATTGGCCGGTCAACCTGAACGCTGTTCGCATCCAACAAGACTAGAATCGGCCATCACCAATATAGCAGTCTTTGGTGACTATGCTAGAGGAGTGACTTTGTGCGTAACTATCCAAAATTTAGTAAATAACTAACAGATAGAAAACTAGTCGTATCAATTTTCCATCAGGAATGACATCAAACATTCTGGTGCAACATGAAATAAGCACAAAAATCTCCTTGTGTAACAATTACAGATTCACCAGTTTAAAAAAAATGTTCGTAAATTCAAACTATAATCGTGATTGTTCATTACCGAAATTTATGTGGTTAAACGTGCGCCAGCTAGAGTTACCATTGCCACTTGCATAAGTTTATTGCACCATAGAGCTTATAGTTTTAAATTTTGGATGTATTGCTGCCGATTTGCACACAGTAAAGTGCTTTAGTGTATCGCTTTCTAACACTCGTAATTATATTCAACATTATTCATTAGTTTCGCACATTTAAAGGAGTCCAAGTATTTCTTTATAATACTAGTAATTCAATTTTTATGAACATTTTGTTTGCACATAGTTAAGTGGTTATAAATATATAGTAAAGTATTAAATATTTAGATTTGAATTATTGATAGGACGCTCACACTAGCTATTAATCCTGGTCAGAGAGGTTCTAGGAGTAATGGTCATGAAATGTTGCTCTACATTCTCCAAAGCTACCGGTCTGGAGCCTCGGCAGCAGGTTGTTTAATGCCATATCCTTGACACTCGTGAGTAGATGGGGCCAAAACCCTCTGTTGAGATGCTGTCCGCATATTCTACACTTAGCCGACTTGACTTCTCTAATGTGTGATTGCAAGTTCAGCTTTGTAGATGTGTCTGCTTTAACGTGCAGAATATCAAGAATATTTTTTTCAAATCACAACTCTTTGATAACGGTGCTTACAACCCTTTGTCTATTAAACATGAATACTAACCCTACTGTTTGCTTTATACGATATATATCATCATCATCATCATCATATCGCGCTGGTAGCACGGATATCCCTGACCCTCTTTCGCCACTCCTCCCTATCGTTCATCGCCCTAGGTAGGTCTTAAGGACAACATCCCGTATCCTCACATAGCTGCTGAATGTATGTTCGTGCTGGTCGTCCTGCTTTTGTCGGCATACTAAGTTGATTAAGATTTTTCTCTATTGGGATGATGAATGATAACGCGGCTGTCTTTTAATGTTCACATAATATTGTATCATATTTTCGTGATCTTTTCTTTCATCACCCATCTGACTAAAAGGAGAATCAGCGAGAGCATGATGTGGCGTTCAGTCTTCACTCTGACGGTTTGTCTCTAATTGGCTTACATTTCTAACTCTAGATTCATTCTAGTTACTTGTTTGAAAACATTGATTGAAAATCGTGGCCTCAGATTGACCACGAGTACAATGGCTTCGATTATCCTCATCGACTCGATAACTTGAATTTTCCACGCGTTTATCGGCTAAGGACTTTGTATAAATTCCGAACAAAAAATAAATCTCAACGGTGTACTATGTAACAACTTCACTAATAAATGTGGCGGTGCTCAGTGAGTTGCGAACTCGCCGGCGATTGCTTACTAGATGCCAGCGGTAGATTTGTAGTCTACGCTGGGAATTTCCTGCTTTGTAAGTTGATCCTCTACGTTTTGTGTTCTCTATAAAATTCACTTCCACTGTGCAGATGTGGATAATTTACAGTGTACAGCTCCTTGGGCTGACTGACTGTAAGGTGTAAAAACACAGAATAGTGGAAAAAATAATCAAACCATAATCCTAATATCGAAATGAAATTTATTATGTGTGTGTGTGTGAATATTACAGGCAAGTGATTGATCAACATACATTAGTCTTTTTATATTAAATCGTGTTATTAAATAGATATACTCTAAAATAAAAAACATTGAAATATTTACAATGTTATATACTAACCATGACCCCGAGTTTCACGTAAAATGGAATGCATGATTGTCTAGAGAAGGTCTGCAGAGTGTGGAGTCATATACCTTTATAGGAATGTCCCACAATACCTAGACATTATTCACTGCAAAATGTTTCAAATATTATTGAAATAAAACCTAAGAATGCGAAGAGATTGGGCATGAAGTTATATGGAGAGGACATCTATGCATTTGAGAGTTCTATTTTTATTGAATGACCATACTTCCTGCCTTGCGATGCCATGAAATTTAACCAAACCAAATCATATATATTTGATATATATGTATAACAGGATTTGGCATATTAACACAACAATGGTTAATATGCCATAAAACCCAAGAAGACCA
Source organism: Sepioteuthis lessoniana (assembly GCA_963585895.1). Classification (NCBI taxonomy): domain Eukaryota; kingdom Metazoa; phylum Mollusca; class Cephalopoda; order Myopsida; family Loliginidae; genus Sepioteuthis; species Sepioteuthis lessoniana. The sequence goes on along the minus strand of CAUZXS010005687.1, from coordinate 81,119 downwards.
AAACAAATACAATCAGTTTAAAACCACTGACTCTGAATGGATTTAACGTAAGATTTAATTTTGCTGTCTTGAAATAGGATGGACAAACTTGGGGTGGCACATAAACACCTAAATAAACAAATAAACACATAAAACGAAATAGTCATGACTAATTTAAAACAAACCCTTTACCCAGTTAGCTGGGACTGTAGAATACACGGACTGCACCTCTGCCGACGGGTAAGACCCCCCTAACGAGTGTCCTGGATATAACACTAAACAATCTGATGGTGAGGTTCTAGCTGTGCTGGAGTTTGGGGAAATGTGAAGTACCCATTCATTGCTATCGCTCCCAGGTGCACTCTGGCCCGGAGTGGTAGCACCTGAGAGGCCCTATCTATGCGTTAAATAGAACTAACAGCATACTTATGCTAAAATGAATTGTTTGAGTAAACTGAATAGCTTAAAATAGAAATGTTTTTGACAATTAAACCGTACTTACATTTAAACTTCGTGCTTATGCTTAACTGAATTATTTCAAATAGAACTGTTTTTCGACATTGAAACTGTATTTACACTTAACTGAATTGTTATATATAACTGCTTGAAGAGTTTAAAATGGAAATGTTTTTGACAATTAAACTGTGTACTTCTGCTAAACTGAATGGTTTTAAATAGAACAGATTATTTACATAAAAATGGATTTGGCGTTAAATAACCAACAAAGGTTGATATACCATAAAACCCAACAAACAAACAAAACAAACCCTGGCCCTGCTTGTCCTATATGAATGATAGTTGTGGATTTCTTTTACCAGATATTATTTAGATTGTAACTCTATTACTGGCTGATCTATGCCATTTCTTAGCGGGAATATATATATATATATATATATATATATATATATATATATATATATATATATATATATCGGTAAATTTTCTTGATTGTTTGATTGAGCTTTGTAATTTTGCCACCGTGAACAGATACGTCAAACTACAGACGTATTTATGATTTGTTTTACGATAGTACTGAAAAAATGTACTTGAAGGTCAATTCTTTCACAGCAAGAATTCCTTCTTTTGAATCGGTCATTCTATCAACTTTAGAACCGGGAAGTTTATCGCCCGAACAAAAGCGATGGAATGCAATCTTGTCAACATTTCTCCGGTTCTTTTTAGACATCTCTGACATTTCTCTGAATGCGTAGAACGAAAAAGAAAACTTTGAACTTTGATTTATTATATAAGTAGATAATTATCTATTGATTAATAATATAGATTAAAAAAATTGGATTGAAAGTCATTGTTCTTCAGTATATATTTCACATCAATATATAATGACATTTCAAATTGATTAAAGGATGTTAAAATCGCCCGAGGTGCTCGTGAATGCTCCGGGACAAGTGGACAAACTGACGTTGATATCAGAAGAATTATCTTTCCTTGGGCGAGATTTTCACGCCTCGTGTCGTCTTCTGGCTTTAGATTCTAATTTCAGCACATATCTAAGTAAATATCAGTATACTTACGTCTAATCTAATTAGCGAATAAAATTAATTTCATCTGTTTTCAACGACTCATTAACGCTCTTAGTTTATTGCAGCTTTCTCAGCATGAAAAAAAGCGGAGTGGCTCAGTTAGTAAAACCGTTGGATTAGAAAAAAATGTCTTAATTTATGGCATGATGAGACGATCCGTGAATCCGTTGGGTTCTGTTGTCCATGATGCTACTTATACTTCTATTAAAACCAACTGAAGTTTCCAATTATAATTTACATAGATATCTTGAGAATTTATCTGAGACAAAGGTTGGTTAATTCACCACAAAGCCAGAGACTAAAAAGCGGTATTTGGGGTATTAAATTCAACGGTGTCTTATTGTGAGTCTCCAGTTAGGCTGATCTTGGGAGTGTTGAGTATACCTTCATTACACCCATGTCCACTTTGACCCAACAATCTTTTGTTTGTTTGATTGTGTTTCTTTATCTAATGACATATGAAGATTCGTTTATCATTTATAAATCATCATCATCGGCATCATGTCGTGCTGGTAGCACGGATATCCCTGACCCTCTCTCGCCACTCCTCCCTATCGTTCATCACCTCTGGCAGATCTTCAGGACAAACTCCTGTATCCTCAAATAGTTGCTGAATGTATGTTCCTGCTGGTCGTCCTGCCTTTGCACGGCCATGTGTGGGGGTCTATAAGAGTACATCACTTATGAGTTCGTCTCTGCTTCTCCAGCAGTGTCCTGTATGTCTGGTTCGTCTAACTTGAATAGTTTTCGTGATAGGGGACAGGTGGCCGTACAGTTTGTGTTGTGGGGTGTTGCTGCCAGGACTTGTTCAAGATTGCTCGCAGAATTCTTGTGTAATTGCCGTCTAGCTTCTTCTCCAACCGTTTTGTTAGTGTCCGTGTAGTGCATCCATACAGCAGTATCGATGTGACCGCTGCCTGGAAGAAACTGCGTTTCATTTTATCGGTTAGGCCTGATTTCCATATAATCGATAGCCTATTGATAACTGTCCATGCCTTCGTTAGCCGCGTGTCGATTTCTTTTTCGGTTGATGAGATGCTGCTTCCTAGGTAGGTGAATTTGTCTACTAGTTTAAGAGGGGTTCCGTCTAGAGTGGATATGTCACCCGTTTGATTATAGCACATATATTCCGTTTTGTGTGAATTGACATAGAGGTCTATGCCTGCGGCTGCTCGTTCCAAACTATGCAGTAGTGTTTTAGCTCGGTCGGGTGTATTTGCCAGTATCACTATGTCGTCGGCGTAATTGTTTTTGCGGGGTACCTTCTGCTTCTTTTCTTTGTCAGCTCGAAGCCGTTCTCTGATTTTGTCAATCGATGTTCTAAATACGTTATCATTTAATAACAAAGCCTTTCTTGAGGAAGGACAGTTGTGGCCCTTTTTAACTCGTAACTACCTCAATGGTGTTAGTCTGAAAATGAAAGTAAGAGCACAATTAGAGTTCGAACTTGCTTACTACGATATTGTTGTATATTGACCTTCGACCCGGCCAAACATGCTATTCCAAAGTGATGCACCGGAAGGAAGTGACACATTCCGATGGCAGTTATGAGAAGAAATCGCGTAGGCGGGCTTGGCTGAAAAAATGGGACATGGTAAAAATCCCATGGTACACTTATAGACTGATGTACCGGAAGAGAGTGGCCTGTGAACTGCATGACAGTTATTTCCGCTTGATGACGATCAAACATGTCATTCCAAAGATTGAGTGGGCGTTTGAACTATTATAGAACTCGGTGAGAGAGGAAGTCAGGGAGTTGGAGATCAGATGGGCTGGAGTGAAGATGTGATAGAGAAAGCAACCACCCAGCAGAGGGGGCCTTCGGGACCACCGATTGAGTTGGAGATCAGATGAGTTGGGGACAAGATGTGGTAGGGAAAGCCACCACCCAGCAGAAGGGGCCCTCGGGACCCCCAATGGAGTTTGGAGACCAGACCAGTTAGTGATAAGATGCAGTAGAGAAAGCAAGCAGGGTGGGCCCCCGGGCATCCGGTTGAGCATCAGGAGAATAAGAAAGACACAACGCTGAAGGCCATAATAGTGGAGGTCAATCTGTTGCAGTCTTTGTTCAGTCTCCAACTCCCTCTCACACGCAACCTTACAAATAGAATGAGAGGTACATATTTTTCTAAAGAAGTCTTCGCTCGTCTTTATTCATTGCATCAATATGTATTCTGCATGTATATGTGTATAGTTGTAGCATATGACTATACAACAATATCCCAGTCCAGCATTTTGCTATTATACTACGGGGAACTTACCAACATTGTTGTTTATTTCAGGGTCCTTTTTATGGGTCAAATATTTTTGTTTGAAAATGATTAGTATTGTATAGAAATACTTAATACCATTGCTGGAGAAGTAGGGACGAAATCCTAAGTGACATACTCCTGTGGACCTCTACACATGGACGAGCAAAGACAGGACGACTAGCTGGAACCTACATAGAACAGCTCTGTGCCAATACGGGATGTAGTCCTGAAGACCTGCCGGAAGAAATGGATGATAGAGAAGGGTGGCGAGAAAGGGTCGGGGATATCCGTGCTGATGCTGCGACATGATGATGATGATGGAGATGATGATGATTTAGAATAGTTAATTAAAGTTATGATTATTTACTAAGTATAATGGTTTCTGGTTACTTAAAACCATATGACTGTGTGCAAACAAATGACTTCAAAGGCAAGCCCGTCTGATCGAGCTGTAGAATATACCGACTGCATCTCAGCTGTTTCTATTAAAAGGAGAGATTGTGTTGACACACAAAAATATTCAGCTATGGCACTTCCTTCGGTATGAATTTTATAACTTTTCGAACAACCATTGTTTGTTTTATGGATAACCAAACCTTGTAGGTAATTTAATGCTAAATTCTCTTAATACTTATACATTATATATGATTTGGAAATAACTTTTGTGGATAATATTTTTACACGAACATAAGCAATTTTTTGCAAAAAAGTTACTTTGTTTGAAGTACTTCTGTCTCACTCTTATAATTCTATTTACTATTAACCATTTGTTTGCACAGTTAAATGTTTTCAAGTATTGATATGAAAGAGTTGCAATTTAATTAAACATCAGTTATTTGTTAGCACATATTTAACTGGTTTCTACATATAAGGTTTTTTAATGAATAGTTTGTTGGGAATTTGAATTTTAAATGGATTAGAACTAATTTGTTTGCATATAATTAAATATTGCTTTTGTTTCCACTCAGTTAAATGGTTTCAATTATTGCTACCTAACACTAATAGTTCTATTATTTATCAATCATTTGTTTGCATACAGTGAAGTAGCTACAAGTATTGATATTTAATACTAATTATTCTATTCAACATCACTTCCAGCGCAGTCAAATAATTCCCAGAACTGCTAGGTAATACCAATAATTCTATTTTGCTTATGATCCAACATTTACAAGTATTCCACACTAATGGCTTAGGTTCGGTTGCGTCTCATGGCATATCAACCCTTGTGGGTTATTTAGTGCTAAATCCACTTTAAACACACACACATACATACACACACACACACACACACACACACACATATATATATATATATATAGAGAGAGAGAGAGAGAGAGAGAGCGAGGGAAGTAAATGTGTTGCCATTAGCGTAATGCAAGTCTCTTCATATGAATCGAGCTCTCGGTAGCCGTTAAGCGGATATATGTAAACAAAAACAATTGTGGTACATTGCCGTTTAAATTTCCTCCGCTTGCGCTGGTTTCCTTGTGGCTTAGTGGTAGAATATTGGATTGGCGTTTGAGTCAACCGCGTTTCGATCCCAGCTCCGGGACTCTAGCCTGTCTAGCCACACTGAAGAGTTCTGATAGAACGAAACAGATCTGTCTGTGGATGACAATATATATATATATATATATATATATATATATATATATATATATATATATATATCAAGTATATGTGATTGGTGAGCGAACAATTTTTCAGTAACTTTAAAAATGTGCTACAGCTCATTTATTTGTACATTCTTTCCACGTAGAGTTTTATTTGCACACAGGTATATGGTTCCAAGTATTAGTATGTAAAACAATTCAAACCCACAATTAAAAAGTCTCAAGCATTGCTATTCAACACTTATAATTCTGTTCAAATTAATCATTCGTCTGTACACAATTAAATTGTTCCAAATATTACTCGGTATCACAAAGATTCTTATTTATTTTTCGCACACATTTTGAGTGGCAAACAGTCTGCTTTACCGATATATGTGACGTTGTCAGGGTCAGAGTGGACCTGGGTGCAATATCAGTGAAGTGGTACTCTCCCCATAACTCTAGGACCGGAGCCTCTCCGTCGGATGATTTTGTATAATATCCAGGACACTCGTTAGGAAGGTCTTTCACCACTACTTAGATGCAGTCAGTCTATTCTACAACTTCAGATGATTGGGCTGATTACAATTCAGGCTATATAATGTCATAACGACGAGATCTTTCGCATACAATGAATATTTTAATGATTTTCAAGATAAAGCGTAACAAAACTGCTATTTTAAATACATGAACTTTTCTGTTTCTTTTGATAAATTGATCATCATCATATCGTGCTGGTAGCACGGATATCCCTGACCCTCTCTCGCCACTCCTCCCTATCGTTCATCGCCCTAGGTAGGTCTTCAGGACAACATCCCGTATCCTCACATAGCTGCTGAATGTACGTTTGTGCTGGTCGTCCTGCTTTTGCGCGGCCATGTGTGGGGATCCATAAGAGTACATCTCTTATCAGTTCATCTCTGCTTCTCCAGCAGTGTCCTGCATGTCTGGTTCGTCTAACTTGAATAGTTTTCGTAATAGGGGGCAGGTGGCCGTACAGGTGGTGTCTGCCAGGACTTGTTCAGGATTACACGCAGCATTCTTGTATAATTGCCATCTAGCTTCTTTTCCAGCCGTTTTGTTAGCGTCCATGTAGTGCACCCATATAGCAGTATCGATGTGACCGCTGCCTGGAAGAAACTGCGTTTCATTTTATCGGTTAGGTCTGATTTCCATATAATCGATAGCCTATTGATAGCTGTCCATGCTTTCGTTAACCTCGTTTCGATGTCCTTTTCGGTTGATTCGACGCTGCTTCCTAGGTACATGAATTTGTCTACTAGTTTAAGAGGGGTTCCTTCTAGAGTGGAGATGTCCCCCGTTTGGTTATAGCACATATATTCCGTTTTGTGTGCATTAACATAGAGGCCTATGCTTGCTGCTGCTCGTTCCAAACTATGCAGAAGTGTTTCGGCTTGGTCAGGTGTATTTGCCAGTATCGCTATGTCATCGGCGTAGTCGGCGTCGGTAATTGTTGTTGCGGGGTACCTTTTGCTTCTTTTCTTCGTCAGTTCGAAGCCATTCTCTTTGATTTTGTCAATCGATGTTCTAAGTACGTAGTCTAGACAAATGATAAAGAGGTACGGGTCCAGCGTGTCCCCTTGTAGTACTCCTGCTACAATGTCAAAGTATTCTGTGTCTCCATCCGGTGATCGTACTTTTACTTAATGTTTCTATAGAGAATCGTTATTGCCGCTACGGTTTTTTTAGGTATGCCGTACGCTAGTAGGATTTGTTCCATCTTTCCTCTGTGAATGGAATCGAAAGCCTTGGTAAAGTCGACAAATATTAATGTCGCTTGTAGGTTTTTTGCCCGTACACCTTCAAGGATTCTGCGGATGGTTAATATTTGTAAGGTCGTGGATCTATTTCTTCGGAAGCCATTTTGGTTTTTTCTATGTATGTTGTCGATTTTGGGTTCTATTCGGTTTCGTAGTAGGGCATTGTAGATTTTGGCAGCTATGGATGTAAGTGTTATGCCTCGGTAGTTTTTGGCTAATCCGAGGTCCCCCTTTTTAGGGAAGGGGAGTATGCATCCCTTCATCCATCTATCTATCGGATTTTGATTGTATACTGCGTTGCAGTGTCGGAGCAGTATGTCGTCGAATTGTCTGGTCTTCCATACTTCCGGGGGAATTTCGTCCAGCCCTGCAGCTTTCCTATTTTTAATTTTTTCTGAGAACCGAGTCGAGTTCTTCTTGTGTGAACGGTCCTAGTTTAATGTCTAATTGTTTGCTAATTATTCTGGTGATTGGTTCATGTGTTATTTTTGGTGGGTTTCCAAGTAAGTTTTCGAAGTGCTGTTTCCACAGTTTTATTCTTTCTTGTTGGTTTGCTGCTTTAAGTTTTGCTTTGACTGTGTTCTTTCTTCTGCTCACTTCGTTTATTGTTTGCCAGGCTATTCTAGATTGTCTATCTTCCACCGAGTCTCTAATCATATCTATCTGATTTTGAATGTATTCTGTCTGTTCCTTTATATATATGCCTGCTAATTGATATTGTGCTGTTTTTAGTTTTAAGGCATTTGTGTTTGTTAGGTTTTTTCGATAGTTTTTGGAGGCTGTTTTCACTAGTGCACGTTTTTCTCTCACCGCTAAAGTTTCCCATGGGACTCTATATTTAGTTTTAATTTTTGTTGGAATGTATTTTGCTACTGCCTCGAGGTGTGCATTGACGAAATTTTCATATTCGTCGTTTGGTGTACTTTTTTTCCGTCTTTTCTTGTAGTTTTTCGAATCTGTTTCTTAATTCTAATACGTATTTATCTCTTATATCTTTGTTGTTCAATAGGGCCCAGTCATAGTGTTTGGTGGTCGCTGTTCGTTTGGCGTTTTTTAGTAGGCTTAACCATATTTTCGCCGTGACTATTCGGTGATCGGTGGACACACCCTCAAAAGAGGAGTATGCCTCGCAATTCAATGCGCTATTTTTCCATTTCTTGTTTATAAGGACGTAGACTATCTGAGCTTTAGTATTATTTGCGTACGTGTATGTCCATAGTTTGCCCTCTCTTTTTTGGTAGTTTGTATTGAGGCATGCTAATCTATTTTCTATTATGAAATCTGTTAGATGTTGCCCATTCCTATTTGACGTGTTGTGTAGGCTGTATTTGTTGTTTCCGTTTTTCCCGATTTGGGCATTCATGTCTCCGCCAATGACTAACATGTGTTTCGGGATGCTACGCACTAATGAGGATAACTCATCGTAGAAGGTGACTAGTTCAGTTTCTTCACTAACATTGTTGGGGCTGTTGCATGAGATGATTGTTGCTCTGGGGTTTCCGTTAAATGTAGCTGCCATCATTCTAGGTTGTATTTTCTCAACGCTATTAAGCGTTTTTAATGCTCTAGGTCCTATAAGTTATCATAGCCTCCTACTGCGGCGTTGACAGAGTTTTTCCATGCGGATACAGTGGCGAGCGACCAGCCGTTGCCAGTTTCGTGATATTTGATATCTTCGGTGTGCGTGTATCTGTGTTCTTGTATGCATATTATGTCTATCTTATGTTCTTCGGCCGATGCGATTAGCTCTGGGAGTTGTCCTATTCTATTTAAGGTTCTTACGTTAAATGTGGCTATTTGTAGTGTTTGCTTGCATTTTAGTAGTTTTGATTGTTTGAGCTCTGTAGCTGATTTTTCGAACACTGAGGCCAGGGCTCCAACCTCAACAGGACGCGCCCCTTTTTTTACCTGCGCGAAGAGCGATGCGGTTTGTGTATGTGGTTTGAGTGTGGGTCATGGTTATCTTTCGATGGCTGTTTTATTCTCTTCTATAGAAGCCACTCTTATAGAGGAGCAGCAGTAGTTCCCCGATCGAACTAACAATCCTGAGCGTAAAGTCGTCAGACTCACGTCCAGGACCCGTTTAGGTATTGAGTTTGGTCGTCCATGGGTTTATTCAAATACCTTTACGTACATCATGCTGCTTCCCATGTGTACGCAAAAATAAAAAAAAATAAAAAAGGGAGGGTAATTTTGGTTTAAGTTTTCTTAATTTTAACTTTGTTAAAGTCCAAGATTAAGGTACTTTCGTATGACTTTCACTGGTACTGACTTTTGCTATTTTTTTTTTTTTTTGCTGTATTGGGATTTTTCCTAGGCTTTTTATTTATTTATTTTTTTTTTTTATGAAAGCTTTAACAAATTTTTATTTCCTCATAAAATGTAGCTTTGTAACTTTTCAACTCAAGGAAATAAAGTAAAATTCATTAATTTTTTAACTGAGTTTATCTTACACACACATACACACACTCACACCGACGCAACAGCATTATAAGACAATACCAAAATACTGTTGGTTTTAAATGGCGTAGTTTGAATACCAAATAAAGATGCATCATCTTTGTATAATCTATAGCAGTAACAAACCTTCTACAGCAAAGTGTTAATTAAATGATATACGATTTGAATTCATTGACTAAGAATAATTATTAAAAAGGATCCCTTACTTGACACCATACAACATAAATTATTAATATCATTATAGAATACATGAAATTATGTAAGTGGTTATCATATTTACCCAACCCCTCCGCTCGGGCAGGGTATGGCACAAGGTCAATGTTTATGGGGAGTTTAACTGGTTTGAATTCAGAGTTTTCCTTCTCCTAGACTAGTTGCCTTGCAAAGGCTGAATAACCGAGTCTGTCCCACTATATACCCATAGCTGGAGGGAGAATAATTGGATTCATACCTTTCCCAAGGGTATTAGTGCTATGTGAAATGCAATCAATCTCGTCCAGGATTTGAACTCGTGTCACCGTGTCCATTTCCTACGACGATAGCCATTACACCACGGGCACTTCCCAATAACATGTAAGTGGTTATACATTATTTATATTTAGGATAGAAACTTGAAGTTATCCTTGTCGACATAGTTTAGTTGGTTAGTTGCTTTTGTTGAATGACATATCAACCCTTCTTGGTTATTTAATGCCTAATCCTGTTCATGTTCATACATATTTAGTATAAATATTTTGTAAACGGATAGTTTGCTGATAACATTTTAAAATAAGTCATATATCATTTGTTTGCTCACAGTTATATATATATATATATATGGTAGTTGACGACCGTATATATATATATATATATATATGAATAAATATATATATATTTATACATATATATATACATATATATATATACATATACATATATATATAAATACACACATATAGATATATATTTATGAATATATATATATATATATATATATACACACGAGGAGTATTCGATAAGTTACAAGACCTTTTTTGTATGGGAATTTAAGATTCATATAGACTATTGAAAATTCAGTATGTTATTGCTACACATCTTATGAGATGACTGACTAATGTTTATGAATTCCGGTTCAAATGAACAGCTATAGCAGGAATTGGAATGCACCCTACTAAATCCTGATTGTCACAGCTGGTGAATTTCAAAAATGCAATCTGACACTTTAGAAGAACGATATGCAATAAAATTCTGTTTTAAACTTGGAAAAAATGCCATAGAAACTTGCATGAATCGAGCATCACTTTTTGAGTGGCATAAGAGATTCAAGGAAGGCAGGGAGTCTGTGAGAGATGATGAGAGGTGTGAGAGGAGTAAGGAAGTCAATACACCAGAGTTGATTGGCCAAAGGGTTAGGGTTAGTCTTAGGGTTACTCTGTTGAGCTTTTAAGTGAGTTTAGGAAGAGATTCCTAGGGAAGACCCAGCATTCTTCAAATCGGGTCAGTGGCATTTCCACCAGGACAATACACCAGGCCACAACTCCATCCTTGTCACAGAGTATTTGACAAAGATGGGCATCAAGACAGTTCCTCACCCTCCCTATAGTCCACGCCTTGCTCCCTGTGACTTTTGCTGATTCCCTAAACTCATAGGCTGTCGTTATCAGATAATCGAGGAGATGAAATAGGCTGGGACGAAGTTCATTGACATGCTCACACCAGAGGACTTCCATGGGGCGTTCCAGAAGTTGTTGTAACAGTACAACCAGTGGATTGCAGCCGGAGGAGAATATTTCGAAGGGGACTATAGTTTCATGTGAGTACTATCAATAAAATTGGCCATACGAAAAGAATCTGGAAACTTATCGTATGCACCTTATATATATATATATATATATATATATATATATATATGTATATATATATTCAACTCTGCATTCTCATATTTTCGTTATGGTATAACTTTCAAAACTTTCAAACTCTTTTTTAAAAAGTCACAAACACATCCAACACAGCAAGCAACTTCTGATGGCGGCCTCTGAAGAGTCCAAAGCGCTCGGGACAATTTTGGAAAATTCATCTAACAATTCCAACCTGAAAGTAAGACAGCTATCAGAAAACTTGAAAGGATCTTAAATAAATAATAAAGAATGAAACGCGCTTACATGAACGACTACTGCCTTACTATACATTTATGTATATATATATATATATATATAATATATAGTCATCCATAGACAGATCTGTTTCGTTCTATCAGAAATCTTCAGTGTGGCCAAACAGACTAGATTCCAGAAGCTGGGATCACGACCCGGTTGACTCAAACGCCAATCCAAGATTCTACCACTCAGCCACAAAGAAACTAGCGCAAGAGAAGGAAATTTAAACGGTTATGTATCACAACTGTTTTTGTTTAAATATATCCGCTTAATGGCTACCGAGAGCTCGATTCATATGAACAGCCTCGCATTACGCTAAAGTTTACACTTTTACTTCCCTCGCTAGACAGCTCAACCCTACAGGGGTAGTGGAGCATATATATATATATATATATATATATACATTTTCATCCACAGACAGATCTGTTTCGTTCTATCAGAACATTTCAGTGTGGCTAGACAGGCTAGATTCCCGAAGCTGGGATCAAAACCTGGTTTTACTCAAACGCCAATCTAAGATTCTACCACTCAGCCAGGTGGAAACTAGCGTAAGCATATAGACACACACACACACACACACACATATATATATATATATATATAATTTCTAAGTGAATAGTTTATTAGTGATTTTATTTTTAAAAGATTTTGAGTAAAGTTGTTAGCACACATTTAAGCATTACTTCTACACACTTAAATGGTTTCTAGTATTTCCATCTGAAATTAAGTATTTTATTTAATATGAATCATTCTTTGCTCACTGTAAAGTGGTTTTAGCTATTTCTATTCAAAACTAATAATACTATTCAACACCACTCATTTGACACAAAGTCGCGTGCTTCCAAATATTACAAACACAAATAATTCTCTTTATTATAATTCATTCGTTTTCACACCATTAAATAGCTTCATGTATTGCTATCAATAACTAATGTTTTTATTTGCACATTAATAAACAGTTTACATGTAATGGTAGTTTACATTAACTATTCAACAGTCATTTGTTTTTCACACAAATAAATGGTTAAAGCGTTCTATTTGATCCATAGAGGTGCTACCATTCCAGCCCAAAGTAGACCTGGGAGCAAGGGGTATTTTACATTCAATGCTCCAGGGTTGAACCTTGACCATCAGATGTTTAAGTGTCTGCTCCGGGGCACTCATTAATGAAGTCCTGTCTCTCTTCACTGATGCGTTCGGTGTATTCTATAGCCCCAATCGACGGGGCTTCCTTTACACAAGATTATCATTAGCTATTTGTTGGTAATTAATAACTTAAGATACTTGAAACCATATAAGAGTTTATAATTTCTTTGAATGAAATAGGAATAATTGAAACCATTCAATTTCTTGTTTACTAGGTGTACGAATACGTTAAATGGATCCCCTTAGGATGAGAGACTCTCCCAAAAAATAATGGGTGCCCAGTTTATGATATCAAATTGCATCTGGTGGGTCTGACGCTCTGGTGAGTGTGGAGTACATCTTGATTGCCATTACTCCCAGATTTAATCCGACGTGAAGTGAAAATACATGTTAGAGTTTAATGTATGGGTAAAACAGAATCTTGCTATAATATTTGTATCCGATTGGAATATTTAAAATCATAAAACCATAAGAAAAATATTCTTTAGACAGTGCACAAAAATGTAAATATGAACTTACAATATACGCAGTTTCCTATCTCTATCCACAAAATAAACCCAAACAGGGTTGCTCAGTCGGTTGGGGCTATAGAAAACCGCGACTGCTTCTATGTAGATTGGTAAGAACCCTCTCCGACAAGTGTCCTGTATATGACACTAAACAATTTGAAGATGGTGTTCAGTAATACTGGAGCTTTGGGGAATGGGGCTACTCCTTCATTGCCATGTCCACTCTGGCCCGCATTGGTAGCACCTGATAGTGTCCTATAAATTGGTCCAATAGATCTAATCTGTTAACTTATGCTAAATTTGATTGTTTGAAACTGAACTGTTATTGGTATTTAAACGTTGCACTTATGCTAAACTGATTTGTTTAAAATAGAACTGTTTTTGACATTGGTACTGCGTACTTATGCTAAACTGAATTATTTGAATTAGAATTAGAATTGTTAATATGTATAAAAATGAATTAGGCGTTGATAACCTACAATGGTTGATATGCCATAAAACCAAACCAAACCAAATCTTATATATCTAATACATAAGTATAAATAGGATTTCGCATTAAATAACCTACAATGATTGATATGCCATAAAACCAAACCAAACCAAATCTTATATATCTAATACATAAGTATAAACAGGATTTGGCATTAAATAACCTGCAATGGTTGATATGCCATAAAACCAAACCAAAACCCAGACAGATTGACATCATGTCAATTCATTTAATCAATCAATCAGTGTACCCATATAACTGCGTAAATTATTCAAATTTGAAATTGTTTCTTAGGACTATAAATGGTTATTCATAATTATCATCATTAGTTATTCAAAACGAAATAACTGTTTAAAAGAAATACTTGCTTCGGCCGTAAATGACATAAGAAGGGATATGTTGTAAAAATAACTGAATAATCTAAGTGCTTTCACATTCCTATTTCGACAGAACCAATCAAAAACATCTAGAAGTTCCTTTTGAAACTATCTCAATAACCTGAACATCAGAATAGACCTTAAACCAAGAACGCTTTGGTTCTTTTAGATATTCTAACTAACCTCTACTGAAAACGATGTCAACATATATAAGTAAAGAATTGAATGCTATTGGTAGGTCACAGGGTTGAATAATCAAGGTGATAATTAATTTTGCTATTTATTTTATTGATAAGTGAGTAAATTAATTATTTTATTATCTAGTTTTTTGAGGCTGTGGATAGGTAAGTGTGTCGTTCCTTACGAAGGTCAAACTCATTCCCAGGTGGTGACCGGTTTAAACACCTCTCATCAAAATCATATAAACAAATCAAGTAATTGTCATCTGGTTAAAACACAATTTTACGATTGTATGTTGAAAAAACTAAGAAGATGGCGTGTTTTTATAACATTAGGTGAAAGATTGATAGATTATATATGCAAAGATAATTTTAAATTCAGGATACTACCCTTGAAACACCAAAGAGACAAGTCGGATTAAACGTTGGAGTAGGGGTTGGTGACCCTTTTACAAATGAGATTCTCTCATAAAGCGAGATTCTCGCATAAAGCGAGATTCTTTCTTAAATCTCAACAAGTTCTTTCTCTTTCCCTCATGTTGCGTCGGACTGCAAGGATTGGAGACAGAGAATAGAAGACTTTTTTTCGTATCCCGAATGACAGAGTCGTATCATTATTTTCGAAATTCTAATATCCAAGATGATATCGTATTACAAACGGCTAAATAAAAATCAGATCTCTCTGATAAAATAAAACGAGAATTCTTCCAAGCTGGAGCCGTGTCAGTACAATTGTATAGTAGAACTACTTATACTCTAACGAAGTATTTGGAGAAAAAGAATGCTACGTGCCACTTTGAAAAAATTCCGGAAGTAACTGTTGCATCATGGTAAGGAAGAGATACACTGTGAAATAAACTTAATTATTCATTAACTTTAGTGGTACAGTCCAACAAATATTATAAGTCTCGCGCTGTGAGTGTTACATCACAAGTTGGTCTTACTACTGACCGAGATCTTTGAGTACCGACGTGTTTAAGAAACACGACGTCTTTTATACCTCCGCGATACCGGAAGTCACGTAATACGAGCCACTATACAAGAGTAACATCCTACAAAACCAGTTATACGGCCAATTATCTTCCCACCTCCATCAAAGAAAGATAAGCCTGTATTAGGCTGAGCTCTACTCGTGAAGAAAGGACAAAGTCATATGCGACATTCTCCTATTGACTCTCATGCATGAACCAAGCAGAATAGGCTAGCCAGGAATAAACTTACGTTCATCTACTCTGTGTGGAAACAGGGTGGCTTCTAGAAGAGGTATCAAGTGTGATGGCGGATAGGGATGAATAATGAGAGAGATTCAGAGGATTCCATGCTGTTGGGATGGCTTGTTGATGCTGTTGATGAGAATGATACTTATAAAATGCTATTAGACCAGACAGTGATTAGAAACTGAGCCATTTAATAGAGATGGCAGTTCTATTAAAATAAATATATGTGTTATGAAAATATGAATGTATTTGCGTTAGTTGTCTGTCAGTGTGAATGAAAAGAACAATTTGAATTATAGCTATTAATGGCCAAATATTAAAAAATATGTTTTAGAAAAATTGATATCAATTCTTAATCAAGTAACTTGAGCAATTTGCGGTCGAATGATATCATCCTTTTAACTGCAAGAGAAGAAACAATACGCAATTATATCCATAATGTCTTACTTTTTTCTTTTCCCTTATAAAACTGCAACTCACTGGAAAAGAAAAGACGTTTAAACATTAAAGATCAAACAATGAGTAGTTTCTAACATATGTTGTTAGAATTTGAGATCATTTGAACGAAAATTAGTTAAGTTATTAGATTATGAAATAATATTGATTTTTCTGAAATACCCGTTACTTCACGAATTATAAATTTTAAAAGCATATGTAGGAGCAACACAATTTTCTTTATAGAACGTTTTATCTTTTTTGGTTTTCACATAGAGAAATGGCATTTACTGGAAAATAAAAGACGTTTAAGCATTAAACAGAATTCTAAATTGTTTCAACATATACATTAAAAATGTGAGATGATTTTTACGAGAAGTATTCAAGTTCAAGTTTCTGAAATTATATCAATTTTTTTTTTACTCAAACAGCCAGTACATCTGTAATATAATTATGGATGAAATTATATTATCTAATTATTTTAGCTGTACAAGTAAATTCTCTGTTAACTAAAAACTTTGAATGGAAGTGTAAGTCACGAAGATCATATGCGAGCATGTATCGCAGGATATGGGACACCAGTCGGTCTCTGATAATAGGGGTTCTGTTTTGAAATCCATGGAGAGGCCGAATGTTTAAAATAAACATATTTTGAATTCAATGACAGTTTATTCAGCTATCAGGTATGGAAAGAAAGTTATTGACATGTGTTCTTATTTCATTAATGAACGGAATAATTCGGGGTTATTAAATAAAGAGAGGTTTTTTGTTTGTTTGTCGAGTTCAGAGTTGAGAGACAGAGACAGTCGGTGGTGTTTATATTCAAGCCGGGTAAAGAGAAGACTGGTGAAGAAATAAAAGTCAGTAACTTGTTCTTCTCTCACACTTGAATCCCCCGGCGTTTCTACGTAACAACAATATATCGTCTATTCTATCCTTCTGTCGTGTTATGATCCTATTTACCCAACCCCTCCGCTCGGGCAGGATATGACACAAGGTCAATTTTTAAAGCGGAGTTTTGCAGGTTTGAATTCAGAGTTTTCCTTCTCCTAGACTAGTTGCCACACCAAGGCTAAAGAACCTAGTCTTCCCTACTATTTACCCATAGCTGGAGGGAGAATAATTGGATTCATACCTTTCCCAAGGGTATTAGTGCTATGTGAAATGCAATCAGTCTTGTCCAGGAATTGAACTCGTATCGCCGTGTCCATATCCTGTGACGATAACCATTACACGTCGTGTTATGATAGCCGACTGCTGTATGAAATGTTGTGATCAAAAATCAACTTTTCTTTTTTTTTATCATTAAGGGTTTTTAGACTATTCTCTTCAACCTTATTGTTATGTCCACAACGTTTTGGCCGATATGTCCCCCTGCCTTCTTCGGGTGTTTGTCGAACTCGGGAACCGACACGGAACATTGAACTACGTCAGGATTGAACGTTAGGATTGAACCTGAAACCTCCAGATGATTAACTCCTTAAAAGCTTAGGGAACCAACGCCTATAACCGTTACACATGGCATAACGGTTATAGGCATTGCTTCCCTAAGCTTCTAAGGAGACAATCATCTGGAGGTTGCAGGTTCAATCCTGACTGCAGGCGAATAACAATTCAGGGATACTGAACACTTGTATCCGGTGATGGCAAACGGAATCAGACGAGGCGACCCCCGTAGATTCCATAAAGGATGTAGTTCGAAGTTCCGTGTATGTTCCCGAGTTCGACAAACACCTGAAGAAGGAAGGAGGATATATCGGCCGAAACACTGTGGAAATAACAATAAAGATGACGACAATAATCTGAAAACCCTTAATAATAAAAATCAAGCTTCGTCTATGAAATTTAGACAACTAAACTTTTCGTATCGAAGGAAACAGCAGGTTCATCTTCTATTAGAGAAGTGTAACACCAGTTAATATTCGAGATGGTACCGTGTCGGTGAGACAACGTCATACCTATCAAATGATATCAAATTTTTTTTAACATTTGTCTTCCTAGAAGCGAATTGTAGACCACTTCCGTTTTTCTTTGGAAGAATTGAAAAATGTTGATGCTTTAGTGCAGCGGTTATTTTTATTTTCTTAGTTATATATTGCTTATTTTTTAGAAACATACATACAATTCATCCTCCACTTTTTTTGTTGGGGGGACTTGCAAACTATATCCTAGAAATTGGTCACTACACAGATAGTTAACCTCGAAGGGAGGGTTTGGATTATGCTCATGGCAGAATCTCCTGATAGAGATTAGACACAGAAGATTGGTTGGTGAGGACTGAGATTTTATGGCGCCTGTCAGTGAAGCCGGCTTTGTTGTCTCATTAACGCACCAAACTATGGGTATAAAGATATGTAGTTGGCCGTAATATCCACGGTTTGGCCGATATCTGCCCGGCAGCGAATGAGCAAATAAATTGGCACCATGTGGCTTTATGAGATATTCAGAGAGGAAACCAGCAGAATCTCATCAGACTATGGCGCAAGACGCGATTTAGAATAGAAGAACAATACTAAAAGCAATCTTGTTCAAGGATTTCATAAACGACACTGGGAAGAATGTCGCTTTTACTCTTGCTTAGCGATAATTCCGTCGTTTTCATTATAATCCTGCAGAGTTCGAAATACAGCTGTGAATATTTTCGTTTATTTTACACAAATGCTTTGAAGAAATGCAATGATCCATTTATTCATATGGTATAATTAGTAAGTTAGGTTTGGTTAAGTTAGGTTGTTTCATTTAATGTTATATCAATATTTACCCAACCCCTCCGCTCGGGCAGTATATGACACAAGGTCAATTTTTAAGCGGAGTTTAACAGGTTTGAATTCAGAGTTTTCCTTCTCCTAGACTAGTTGCCTCATCAAGGCTGAAGAAATCAGTCTGCCCTACTATTTACCCATAGCTGGAGGGAGAATAATTGGATTCATACCTTTCCCACGGGTATTAGTGCTATGTGAAATGCAATCAGTCTCGTCCATGATTTGAACTCGTGTTGCCGTGTCATTTTCCTATAACGATAACCATTACACCACGGGCACCTCCATTAAATATTATATCAATCCTCGAAGTTTATTTAATACCCAATCATTTTATGTAAATAAATCATTTTAAGTGAATAAATTGTAGGTAACAGAATTTTTCAAAAAAGGCTCAGCTCAATTGTTTACACATAGTTAAATGGCTTCAAGTATTCCTATATATCACGAATAGTTCTATTTGTACACAGTTAACTGGTTTCAAGCATTGATAATCTAAGATGAAGAGTTCTATTAGTACACAGTTAAATGGTTTCAAACATTGATAATCTAAGATGAAGAGTTCTATTAGTACACAGTTAAATTGTTTCAAGGATTGATATCTAACACGAATAGTTATATTCGTACACAGTTAAATGGTTTCAAGGATTGATATCATTTAGTAATAATTTAATTTTAAATTACTCATTTGTTTACATATATCTAAATGTTTTCAAGTGTAGTAAATGATTAAACAATTCTATTTGACCCACAGATTGGACCCTGACATCTCCAGGAAAGAGTAAACCTGTGAGAAATGGCAATGAAGTATTACTTTCCCCAAAATACATAACGGTAGCCTCACAATGAAATGCAGTTTAGTGTCACATCAAGAACCCTTAATTTGTAGGCTTGATTGGGATTTCTACACATAGTGATGGGCAACTATCATACACTTAGTGATCTTCTACAAGGATACATTGCTAGTAGGAATAATTGTTTGATTTTAATGGCATATTAATCCGTCTAGCTTTGCTCGTTCATGTTCACACTATTTTGTATATTTTTTTATAGATCTTTTGCACCCAGTCATAGCAAAAATGAATATTTTTAAATGGATCTATTTAACTCACAGAAAAGACCCTAACAGGCACAACCCCTACGGGTCAGTGCAAACTTTAAAGTTATTGCAATGATCCAAACTCTGGAGAGCTCAAGAATTAGGGACGCCATTAAATACCTTTCAGTGTCATCCCAGGGCACTCGTTTGGACGATAGTCTTATATTAGACATGAAGAAATCTCCAGTTTTACTCATCTGATTATCGATTGATTTTAACAGCATATCGATCTGTTTAGGGTTACTTTATGCCCAGTTGTTAAGGAATAAGGATCATTGTATGATTACACGTTTTGTGTTGTCTTTTTTTTTATCATTAAGGGTTTTCGGACAATTGTCTTCATCTTTATTGTTATTTCCTCAACGTTTCAGCCGATATGTCCTCCGGCCTTCTTCAGGTGTTCGTCAAACTCGGGAACTACACGGAACTTCGAACTACGTCCTTTATGGAATCCTCGGGAGTCGCTTGTTCTGATTCTCTTAACCGTAACCGAGTACAAGTGTTAATAATTGTTGTATTGTTACTCGCCTGTAGTCAGGATCGAACTTGAAACCTCCAGATGATTATCTCTTTACAACCTTAAGGAACCAACACCAATATATACCGAGTATAAATTCCAAACAATTCTATTTGACCCATAGATATGTTCTATCACCCCGGGTTAGAGTGGTACTGTGAGCAACAGTAATGAAGGTGTACTCCACATTCCCAAAACTTCAGGATTGATACTCACCATGAAATTGTTTAGTGTCATATACAGCATACTCGCTGCGGGTGGCGTCTAACTTCAATAAAGAGATGCAGTCGGTGTATTTTACCCTGTCAAATCGAATGATTAGTGTTAAATAGCAATACTTATAAAAATTCATTGTCTGTAAACAAATGATTAATGTTGAACATTAGTATTTGATAGTAATAATTGAAATATATGCATTTAGATATGTGCTAACAAATGTGGTGCATACTGACCTTTCACACACCCGTCAATTTGGAAATTTCTTAACAGGATGTTCCAGCTGTGTAAACAATAGAAGAACGAAAGCTGTCACATGCATTGAGGCCCGCAGAATAATTGAAGGGAGTGCATCGGCGTCATGAAATTATATATACAAAAATACCCACAGAGAGAACGGGTAGTCGGGTAGTCAAAAGGGATTCGGTCAGTCAGTGTAGCAGTTAGCGAGTGCCCTGAGGGGTGTAGGTAGACCTCGGCTGACCCGGCTGGGAACCTCCGCTCAAAGAAAAAAAATACGTAAGATCCTGGATATAGAATCACAAAAGTCAAGAAAAGTGTCAATATAGCTGTACTCCATCAGTCAAAGTGTGAATCCTTTGTCTCGGTCTCACTATCACACTTACAGCTAATTTTGACCCTCTCGAGGAATCATCATCATCAGCAGCAGCAGCAGCAGCAGTAGCACAGATCTCCCTGACCCTCTCTCACTACCCGTCTTTATCGTCCATCGTCTCCGGTAGGTCTTCAAGGCTCCATCATGTATCGGCACAGAGCTGTTGTATATAGGTTATAGCTGGTCACCCTGCTTTTGCTCGTCTATGTGAAAGTGTCCACCGGAGTATATCACTTACGAGTTCATCCCCGCTTCTCCAACAGTATCCCGCATGTATGGTTCGTCTAACTTGAATAGTTTTCGTGATGGGTGGTAATTGGTGGAGTGTTGCCTCCAGGACTTGTTCAATATTGCTAGCAACATTCTTGTGTTATTGTCGTCAAGCCTTTTCTCCATGCGTTTAGTTAGTGTCCATTTAGTTTATCCATATAGCAGTATCAAAACTACCGATTCTTTGAAAAAACTGCGTTTTATTTTATACGTCAGGTCTGATTTCCATATGACCGATAGCCAATCGATAGCCGTCCATGCCTTTGTTATTTGTGCGTTGATGTCTGTCTCTGTTGATGAGACATTGCTTCCTTAGTTGGTGAACTTGTCTTCAAGTTTTGTAGAACTACCATTTTGTGTGGAGATGTCGCCCTTTTGATTAAAGCACATGTATTCCGTATTGTTTGTGTTGACATGGAAGCCTATGCCACCAACTGCTCGTTCCAGACTATGTAGCAGGGTTTCGGTTTGGGCGAGTCTATTTGCCAGAAGTGATATGTCATCGGCGTAGTCTGCGTATATAATTGTTTGTGCGGGGTATCATCTGCTTCTTTCCTTTGCCAGCTTGAAACCTTTATCTTACATTTTATTAATAGACGATCTTAGCACGTAGTCTAGGCAGATGATAAACTGGTTTGGGGCTAATGTGTCTCCTTGCAGTACACCTGCTAAAAAATCGAAGTCTTTTCAGTTTCCATCCGGGCAACGGACTTTTACTTTCGTATTTTTTTTTCTTACGTAATTCTTTCAGTAGTACACAACAAATGATCCATAATAAATAGAATTCTTTGTGTAAGAAATATTTTAGACCATTTAATTGTGTGCCAAATATATGAGCTCTGGATCGCTTAAAAATGGTTCCAACAAATTGTTTACAAATCGTATATATTTGATATATATGTATAAACAGGATTTGGCAGTTAATAACCTACAAGTGTTAATATAAAACCCAACCAAAACAAGCAAATCAATAATTATCTTCAAATATTCACACTTTAGTTGATTGGGATCACTGACAATCAAGTCGTCTCCCCATATGACAACAATGTAACTGGAATGTAGATTACCTCAACAGTAAATGCACTTCAACATCCGACTAAACCCGCGGTTTTCTGGAGAGGACTGGCATCACTAAAATTCAGGGACTTTAGTCTTACCAAATTCTCACCCTGCCGTCATCAATTTTATATCTTTTACAGCAATCTCATTCTCATTTTATTCGAAAATTTATTTACATATAAAACACAAAAACAAAGCAAAATTTTAAAAGTGGAAAACTTTATTAGAAAAATTGATGCCGGTGAGAACGGTAGAAATCTACCTTTTCTTCTCAAGCGCACTGTGCTCTCTTTTTTTTTTTTTTTGTTATGACAACCAGCTTGGGAGAAGGAAAACCCTGAATTCAGATCTACTTCCAACAGCTTATGCCCACCAAGACAGTGTAATTCTTACAGAGTTTGGCGTAGATTTGAATCCCACAATGGACAGAGAAAAGAGTAATGGAAATGGACTGAGAAAAGACAAATGGAATATATATATATATATATATATATATATATAAGTGTTGAAAGTTGTATTGTCGTTAAAACCGTCTGCTTTGAATTTTTTCCGGATTTTTTCCGAGAAAATAGCTGTTTATTGTACGTTTCTAAAACTGCTTACTCACCTATTTTTCTTAACTAGTTTCCCGCCCATTTCATCCATTTGCCGATATTTATCGTCAATGCCGTTGTCTCGCAAAACGCTTATAAAGATTAATGCGTTCCGCCATTTTTGCATTAGTCGGATTAGACTTCCTGTGGTATTTACAGCTCCTTGCAACACATCTCTTTATTTTCGATTTTATTGTCTGAGAAAAAAAGAGAGAAAACAAATCTGTGGATACAAAAGACACTCACAACAGGAGTTCTTACACTTTTCGTTTGGACATTTTACGTCTTACTGTCCTTCCCACAATTGAAGAATATCCCGTTTTTATTTCTTTTATTTTATTTATTTATTTTTTTTTTGCGTGTGGCTCAGAAGAATATATTCTAAGAAGCTTTTCGAGCAGAGTCCTTCATAATTGTGGTCAGAATAGCAGACCATTATAAAAAGGTTATTGAATGTTTTTAATCATTCCTTTTCCATAATATATATATATATATATATATATATATATATATATATATATATATATATATATATATATGTATATATATTTCTTTGTCTGAAGAAACAAATCTAAAGTAAATATTATTATCCCGAAATAAATATTACAAAAAATATGAGTAATTTTTAAAGTTCTTTTTTTATATGAAATTATTCGTTCTGTAATTTTATTTATTATTATTTTATTACTTGAATTATAGGGTGGATCTGTATGCAGTAATGTCTTTCACGATATAACCTATGTAAAATTACCCATGTAATATAACCTGTGTCGTAACAATAAGAACTGTATACAGCTACATATAGTGTGGTGGTTAAAACCGAGAAAATTAAATCGGCGAAGCGATTTCGAATTCCAGAAGAGTCTGCGTTTCAAATGGAGTTAATACCATTGAGGAATACATGAAATAAACTCCTCTCCATCCTTCCTTTATGGCATAATGATAGAACCGACCGAAATTTCTACGCTTGGTGGGATATTCATTGTAGCAGAATAAAAACTGATCCACACGTCATCAACCAACGTGGAGGAAAAGAATAATTTCTCACCAGAAGTGGAGGGATGGTTGGTCGTTTGGATTTCATGACATATCAACCTTTGCAGGTTATTTAATGCCAAATCCATTTTTATACCAATAATCAGTTCAATTTTAAACGATTCCCTTTAGCATAAGTACACAGTTTATTGTCAAATTCATTTCTATTTAAAGCTATTCAGTTTAGTCAAAAAGTTCTAATTCACACAATTCAGTTTAGTATGAATATATTTTTTGAACACACACACAATGTCAAACAGTTCTATTTCAAACAATTCAGTTTGGCATACAAAAACAGTTCCATTTCTAATAATTCAGTTTAGCATAAATACGCAGTTTAGTTGTACTTGACCCATAGATAGGTGCTACCCCTCCGGCCCTGAGTGAACCTGGGAGCGATGGCAATAGACGGGTACTCCGCATTTCCCAAAGTTCTAGTATTACTGGAACCTCACAAACAGATTGTTTTGTGTCATATCGAGGACTCTCGTTGGTGGGGATCTTAACCCTGTACAGAGAAACAGTTGGTGTATTCTACAACCCCATCCGACTGAACAAAGAAGCAGAGGGGTAAAATAATTTCTTTCCGGACTAAAGAAACTCCCTAGCTCTACGCAAAAGGGCTAAATCGATGAAGTATATAAGTATATATGTAATTAATTGATTTTAACAGCAGTTTAGGAGCCCATCTTGGGCTCCTAAAGCCAACTGACATTCGGGCTTGGTGGTTATATGTTTGCGATTAAATATCGGCCTCTGGGGGGCTATCCTCCCTGATCTTAGCCAATTGGGGAAAGCCGATAGTTTCAAGACGTTTTGCATTTACTGTGCATGAATTTCGAAACATAAATAACATCTAGTGTTATTCTATTCCTACGAGTAGGAGAATCACATTTATTATACTTTTATATTTACGTTTCTGTGTTTTAAGAGGGTTTTATTGTGTGCACTGTCCTTTTAAACCTATGTATTTGACCCATAAATGGGACAAAAACAGGAACGACCTATCCAAGACAGAGTGGGATTAGGAGTAATGAAGGAGTACTCTATGCTCTATGATCTACATAACGAGATACTCAGTATCACTTGCCGTTTAGTATCATACCAACGATATCCTCTTTTTGGGGGATCTTCTGCATGGGATACTGTCAGCATATCCTAAACAGTGTTGAGGGGGAGTTTCAATGCATCGGCGAAGATACGTACCCTTCTTTAATCTCACTTCCCAATGACTAAATAGTAAAATAGACTAAACCGTTTATTCACAGCCGGGTAACCTTGGTTGTAGAAGGAACACTCTGAATTTAAACATCTTATCCACACATGTAACAAGAGAATTGGAAATTCGTTTCTCCCCATACTTGGGGAAGGGATGAGTCTCGGAGAAAAAAGCTAAATGAATGGGATATATATATATATATATATATATATATGTGTGTGTGTGTGTATGTGTGTGTGTGTGTTTGTTTGTTTAATTGGATGTTAAACTTCGTCGGTTAATTTATTCGAAAACCATGTTCGTAGATTGGTTGTTTTCTTTTCCGGCGTATCAAACATTTTCGAGTCATTTAACACCGAATTAAGTCATTTTGTTTGTCGTTTTTATGGTATATCAATCTTCTTGGATTATTTAATGCCAAATCCATCCTTCGAGAAGAACAGTAGCAGTAATATTTAACCCATAGCAGGGAGGATAAGGGGGTTCATACCTTTTCCAAGAGTATTTATCCTAAAGTGAACATAAAAGCACAGGTGGAGTTCGAACTCACTTTGATAAAAGTTTCAAACAACTCAGTTTAGTATAAGAACAAATTTTTGTTTACACACTTAGTTTAATGTCAAAAAAGGTTCAATTTCAAACAATTCTGTTTAGTATAAATACACAGTTTAGTTCTATTTGACCCATCAGGTGCTACCAGTCTGAGCTAGAATGGACCTGGGAGCGATTGCAATAAAGGGATACTCTACATTCCCCAAAGCTCCTGCATTACCATATTTACCCAACCCCCTCCGCTCGGGCAGGATATGACACAATGTCAATTTTTTAAAAGGGGTTTAACAGGTTTGAATTCAGAGTTTTCCTTCTCCAAGACAAGTTGTTTCACCAATGCTTAAGAACCTAGTCTGCCCTACTATTTACCCATAGCTCCAGCATTACTGACGCGTCACCATCAGTTTGTTTTGTGTCATATCAGGACACTCATATAGGGATTTTGTCTTACTCCTCTTCAGAGATGCAGTCAGTGTATTTTAGAGTCTTTGTAGTGTAACAAAAATGGTTCTATTTAACCATTAGCCGTGGGGACATATAGCGGTGTAAATCTTTCGTAATATTTGGTTTGATTCGTTTATATGGCATATTAACGCTTGTAGGCTATTTAATGCCAAATCCTATTTATTTATATACTTTAAATATATATATGATATGTAAAACCATTTAGTAGATGACATTCTTAAACAAACCTGACCTTTTTTTCGACACAATTAAATGGTTTCAAGTATTGTTATATAACAGTAATGATTTAACATAAGCCATTTGGTTGCACCCACAATTTGGCGTATTGGACCCATAGATAGGACATATTAGGTGCTAATACTCTAGGTCAGAGTGGATCTGAGACCAATAGCTATTTAGTACTCCGTATTCTCGAAATCTCCAAAGCCTCACCATCAGATTGTTTATTAGGAGGTGCCCGTGGTGTAGTCGTTATCGTCGTAGGAAATGGACACGGCGACACGAGTTCAAATCCTGGACGAGACTGATTGCATTTCACATAGCACTAATACCCTGGGGAAAGGTATGAATCCAGCTATGGGTAAATAGTAGGACAGTCTAGGTTCTTCAGCCTTGGTTAGGCAACTAGTCTAGGAGAAGGAAAACTCTGAATTCAAACCTGTTAAACTCCGCTTAAAAATCGACCT
This sequence comes from Sepioteuthis lessoniana, assembly GCA_963585895.1. Taxonomy (NCBI): domain Eukaryota; kingdom Metazoa; phylum Mollusca; class Cephalopoda; order Myopsida; family Loliginidae; genus Sepioteuthis; species Sepioteuthis lessoniana. The sequence continues at coordinate 53,940 of CAUZXS010005687.1, read as the reverse complement.
TGTGTCATATCCTGCCCGAGCGGAGGGGTTGGTAAATAGTACCATCAGATTGTTTAGTGTCATATCCAGGACACTTATTGGAGGTGTCTTACCTCTCTACATAGATGTCGTCAGTGTTTTCTATAGCCCCACCTGACTTTCCAAAGATTATTTCTCCAAAAGAGAACACAATAACACTACTGGAGTTCAAATATACTAACTGTAATGGTACTGCCTAACACATTAGCCACTATATCACAGGGACAGTCCTTATATATATATATATATATATATATATATATATATATATAAGGACTATATATATATATATATATATATATATATATATATATATATATATATATATATATATTTATATACATATATATATGTATGTACGCACACACACACACATATATATATATATATATATATATATATACCTCTGTGTGTGTGTGTGTGTGTGCACGTGTTTGTGATATAACTCTTTGTGCACAACATGGTTCTATCCAAAATTTACCGAATCTTTTGCGATGTATTTACGTCATCTTCAAAAACCATTCGTCAAATTCACTTTGGAAAAATTATAGGCTTCTCGCGATAGCCAGCTTTCCATTAGGGGGATTCTTTTTAACACATCTATAACCTTTATTATCTACAATCACTCCATACTCTCACTATTCACGTTACTTAGCTAACAGAGGACTTAGACAGCTGGACATCCTCCTAGGGTCAAGAACTTGGTGACCTCTCTTTTTTCATAATTCATATTCATAGTTGTGCATCATCTAACAGTTTAGGCAGGGTGCAATGAAGGTTTTTTTTTTGTTTTGTTTAAACTTACATTTCAGTTAATATAAGTACGAGTCAACTGTTTTGCCATTTGTGTAACGTGATGTACAATTGGGCAATTTTGGATGCTTTTGCCGAAGCCATGAAGGTGAAAAAGGATATTGGACACTGAGATGTCGAACTCAGTTTGTTTCTTATGATTAGACCTTGACCTTGGAATCAAGCGTTTTAGGTTTACTGGACTTTGCATAATCATCGAGATTCTTATCATAGAAGCGCACCTTCTTTAAGTAACCGATTACTGTTCTGTGACCAACTGTGCTTACACCTTTCACAAAAAAAAACAAAAAAACAATTCGTTTATTATTTCTTTGATTTTATTACCAAGTTTGAACTCGCAAAGCATAAGCTCCAGATTTAAATAATGTCATTTGTTCATCTCAGAAGCTTTCAAATAACCATGGACTGATGCTATTTACAACATGTCAACACAAAAACTACTACGATACTACCAACCACAACGAGTTCCTACTACAGCTCAAACTGCTTCGGTCACATGATATACCCACTACCATCTAGTTTGTTAGTTTGGGTTTTATAGCATATCATATTTGTAGGTTATTTAATGCGAAATCCATATTTATTAAAAAAAAACAGCTCTATTTCAAACAGTTTAGTTTAGCATAAGTATACAGTTTAATTGTCAGAAACATTTTTATTTCAAGCAATTCAGTTAGGTCAAGCAGTTCTATTTCAAACAATTCAGTATAGAATAAGTATAGTTTTTGTTTACACATAATTAAATGTCAAACCTGTTCTATTTCAAAGTATTCAGTTAAGCGTAAATACAGTTTCAAAGTCAAAAAAAGTTCCATTTCAGACAATTCGGTTTAGCATACAAAAACATTTCCATTTCAAACAAATCGGTTTAGCATTAGACCCCAGTTTATATACCAAAACAGTTCTATTTCAATCGATTCAGTTTAGAATAAGCACGCATATTGTTTAGTGTTATATCCAGGACTCTCATTTGTGGGGTCTTACCCCTCTTCAGAAGAGCAGCCGGTGTATTTTGCAGATCAAGCCGACTGGGAAATGTATCTTGTACGTACTAAAATATTGCAAAACTTTAGACAAGTATATATATATATATATATTGTTGTTATTCAGAATATACAGACTCTTGAAACTTACAACGTTTCGGCCGATACGTCCTTAGTCCTTCTTCGGGTTTTTAATTTCGAACTTGGGAGTCCACTCAGAATCTTTGATTGAATCCTTTATTTGAATTACAAGGGTAGTATATATATATATATATATATATATATAAATATATATATATATATATATATATATTACTTGCCTAAATTTCTATCAGTCATAATTACGTATGTATCTATATTGCAATACTAGACAAACAACAAAGTACTCGTTAATATATAAAAATATAATTTATATTTTTATTCTTCGATGGCGACGATTGTGTATTGTATGAATGCAGTCACAGAAAGTTCCCACATATCTTTCTTCTGTGGCGGTGGCCCTTTTTGTGAAGAAGTGCGACAGCTGGAGAACACACACGAGGAGCTGACTGGTCTGCTTGAGTGATCAGCGGGTTTCTCACTTCGCTTGAGAAACCAGCGGATCTCTCCCCTTCGCATGAGCGACCAGTGGGTACCTGCCTTCAATCCAAAATTACAGAACTTATGTCTTTTCAAGTTCCATGAAGAAGTATGAACATCCTCTTCGCCTAACGCATTTTCTGTTTATGGCCGTTTATCGGAACTTACATACTTACGTTTTTTCCCATAATTTGTTGATCTTATCTGCGAACGGAAATATCTGTCACTCTATCCATAGGAAATAAATTATATTCCCGCCATCACCTTTTATTTTCTCTTTCTTGTGAGACCACCTTATTGACGTTATCTTGCGACCGCATTGAATCTGCTAAGTTCATCGTCGCCAGCTAAGCTAGTATATTACAATATGCAGTAACTGTTTTATAAGATTCAATTCTCTTTTAAGATTAAGATGCAAAGTTTATTGTATTTCTCGAGGGACATTATACAATCCCAAAGGATATTATCGTGAACTATTTAAGTGCCCGTGGTGTAGTCGTTATCGTCGTAGGAATTGGACACGGCGACACGAGTTCAAATCCTGGACGAGACTGATTGCATTTCACATAGCACTAATACCCTTGGGAAAGGTATGAATCCAATTATTCTCCCTCCAGCTATGGGTAAATAGTAGGACAGACTAGGTTCTTCAGCCTTGGTTAGGCAACTAGTCTAGGAGAAGGAAAACTCTGAATTCAAACCTGTTAAACTCCGCTTAAAAACTGACCTTGTGTCATATCCTGCCCGAGCGGAGGGGTTGGTAAATAGTATCGTGAACTATTTAAAATCAACCAGTCTACTCCATTGAAACTCTGTAAGAAAGATCAAAGACAAATTTGTTCAATATATTTACAATGAAGAAAATTGCGTTAGAGTCCCATACTCCTGTAATATAATCAAGGTAATGATTTTTTTTTAATATTAATCCTTTTTCGTTGATTATATCTTATTATCTAATTTGGTAAGGCTTTGAACTACTCTGTGTCTCTTAATTCAAGTGCCATAGTCAGATGGTGTAGTTTTACGCCCGCACAGAAAGGATATGACAATCATCATCAGTTAAAAATAACCCCCAAGAAAGGAAATATGGCTGAACGGCCGTTAGAGTGAATTGAGTGGGTAAATGACGTCATGCCTAAGAAGAAATGTCCAGAGAATGTTGAGGATTTTGAAAAGAGGACAGTTGATTTCGACCGTTGAAGCGCCCGGTTGAGGTTTTTTTTTTTTTTTTTGGTGAGGGGGGAGGGGGTTTGATCAGATCAGATCAGTTTGGTACTCTATCGGCAGAGATCTTAAACACCAAGATACACCACGCGTTGAGGGTAGGGTCAGCATAGCATGGTTAGTATATGCTTTTATGATTTATGTCCCTCTCCTCGTGTCGCCAAGGACTGCAGGTCGAAAAGAATAAACTCGTTCGTACAGCCTGTATTTGTTTTATTACTGTTATTATTGATATCATCATGGCTATACAACACTTCAAGTGCCCCAGAATTTTAGTAAAACACGTGCATGCTTACATACATACTCTAACATCCATACTCTCTCTCTCTATATATATATATATATATATACCAACCCCTCCGATCGGACGGGATATGACACAATGTCAAATCTTTAAGCGGTTTTGAATTCAGTTTTCCTTCTCCTATATATGTATATATATATAGGTATTATCTCTATCTCTATCTATATACATATAAATTATCCTAAGTATAGCTTTAAAAGGAACAATCCATACAGAATATATAATATTCTAAACGAGTGCTGAATGTCTAGCAACAAATATATAAAAATATATTAAAAAATTATATATATATATATACGTCAGAGATAATATTCTTGGAAAGCTATGAATCCAAATGTTCTCCCTCCATAGATTATTGGGCAGACTGGGTTCTTCCACCCTATTATGGTAACTGGTCCTGGAGAAGTAAAACGCTGAATTAAGACCCGTTAAACACCGCTGAAAATTTGACCTTGTGTCACATTCTGTTTGTTTGCAGGAGTAAGTAAATACATAAGTGTGTGTGTGTGTGTGTGTGTGTGTGTGTGTGTGTGTGTGTGTGTGTGTGTGTGACTGAATGAGAGGAGATATCGTATATGCAGAAGTGTATTAGATTTATTCGCTTGGCGCATGTACACAAGTTGCTTCAAACACTAATATTCCAAATATATTCATACACGTGCTAGAGATGTTCGACACTCCCCACCATTTTTTTTCAAACATCTGACGATACTGTCAGCGGGAATGCGTACGTATACTGTATCGAATCAAAACCGTCTGTATACCTATGAGTTCATTTATCAACGGATGACAACAGTGAAAAAGAACGAAATGCTGTTAACCTCACTCAGAGTAAATCTTTGCACGGATAGGACATACTGAACCAACACAGCGGGTATAGATTTTGAGAGAATATAGATCCGGCTTTTACTGACCAATACGGGTTCGCCACCTCCCACACCATGATCATTTTTTGTGTGCTTCTAACAAAGACCATTAAAATATGAGAGAACACGATTCAACCTTCACGCTAACCCCTTTCTTTATTTATTTTATATTTTTCCTGTTCTTTTTCAACCGGATATTTGTTCGAGATCGACTTCTCTAAGACCCCGATTGGTCAAGCTTTACCAGTAAACAGCCAGACAAATATGGCGTCTATCTGCCACCCGTTGAGGTGATCACGTTCGCTTCATAACGTTCGTAATGGCAAGTTACACATATCTTTCATTTTGGAGATATTGGTAGTTGTAGATTGTGCGTAACGCCCAAATCAATAGGGCCGAATCAATACATTCACAGTCGCCATTACTTGATCGTCTGCTTTCGTGAATGACGGTCCGTTGCATAGATTAGTAGTAGAAGCCTAACGCATAAAAAAAAAAGAAAATTAAAAATGAACTAAAAAGACCGCGAAGAGATTTTAGAAAGCACATTAGATCCTGTATGAATGTTTGTAGAGTGGTTTCCAAGCATTTAGCAAACACATGAATACAAACAGATGTTGATAAGGTTACTGTTTTTAACCTTCTTTCGGTAAATCGACAAAGAACGCAGGGAATAACCTCATGTATTTATACAGTATATATTCATGCCGGCATAGATGCTTTAATCACCCAGGCGGTGTGGCATAGTCTATGCTGACTATATCTACTTTGAAGGGGTAAAGCCCTTCTTGAAATATCTGTCCTGGGTAAATTAAAATTGTTGATGAGGTTCTACTCCTAGAGATCTGGGGAATTCAGATTACTCATTCATTGCCATTACTCTCAAGCCTATTCTGATCAGAAATGATGTTATTTGTAAATGTCCCATCTATTGGTCAAATAGATCTGCTTGAAAAGTGAACATTATCCATTTTCTTTAAGACCGTTTGCGAAAAAAAAATCTTAACAAAAGAACTACACAGAAAATATTGATATATTATAATTAGTAATTAGAAATTATATAGTTTTGAACAAACAGATAGCAATTATGATAAAAAAATTAATAGCCTGGAATCATGTAAACGTTATTTGATTGGAACACGGGAAACCATACGAATGTTTGAAAATTTATAGTATTTGATTGGAATGCCTGATGCCATATAACTATAAATTATTTTCCTAAAGAAAAGTTAAGTAAGCTATAGTACCAATCATTGGCATAATGTTAATTTTCCTGGAGACTTGGGTTCAATTCCGGCTCAAATCCTACTAAAGACTATGAAAAATGGTACTTGATGCCAGCCTGCCTAATACTTAGCACTACAGGGTACAGGTTCAGGGTAAAGTGGTGCAATCCAGGGAATGGAGTAGCTATATAAAAGAGAAGCATTCCAGTCGCTCTCGACTATGTTTTTATAATGGTTTACAAAGGGTTATTATTATTCGTTACTTAAAACCATATAACTGTTTTAAACAGATGACTGACATTTAATGGACCTTAGAACTTGAAACTTTATAGTTATTTAGTCTGGTTTGGTTTGGTTTGGTTTTATGCATATCAACCATTGCAGCTTATTTAATGTTAAATCCACTTTTATACATATAAACAGGTCTATCTAAAGCAATTCAGTTTAGTATAGGTACATAATTTAAACGAAAAAAACGGTTCTACTTCAAACAATTCAGTTTAGCATAGACACACAGTTTAATTCTATTTGACACATAGATAGAACCCATTAAGGTGCTACCAATCTGGATCAGAGATGATTTGGGAGTGATAGCAATAAACGGGTACATCGTATTCCTAAAAGCTTCAGGATTACCGGAGCCTTACCCTCAGATTGTTTCGTGTCCTATCCTGGACACTTGTTGGGGGAGTCTTACCACTCTGTAGAGATATAGTCGGTGTATTCTACAGCCTGCTTGGAATGGGCCATATAATTATTTGATAAGAAATAATTTGAAACTGACTCGCATCCCAGAAAGTTAATCTTAAGCACCTTCACTGATCCGGTGATTTCAGTCTTTCTGTGAACCCTTTGAATTATAGTTTTGTGCTAGATAAAGCGTTTCTCTGTAAACAAACGTACTTTTAAGAAGAGAAAGAATTTTGTTTCATGATATATACCATGGATGATTTTAAAGTAAGGGTAGAATTATTGAGACTCATTTTGGGGCCACTGTAACAGTATGACCATGATAGGGTTCCAATTTCAGTAGCAAATAGATTTTCAGTATCAAAGAAGCAAACCACTGGCTCAATGGATGTAAATTCAGTTTTTCCTTCTAAATTTGTTCACTTATTTCACACACACACACACACACACATATATATATATATATATATATATAGAGAGAGAGAGAGGGAGAAAGCATAGCATAGCATAGCATATAAGTAAAAACCTAAAAGCTTCATAGAAGTTAATTTTCTTTAAAACCAAAGATACGAGTATTCGTTATTTGTAATTGGAGGTGCCCGTGGTGTAATGGATATCGTCGTAGGAAATGGACTCGGTGACACGAGTTCAAATCCTGGACCAGGCTAACTGCATTTTACGTAGCACTAATACCCTTGGGAAAGATATGAATCCAATTATTCTCCCTCCGGATACCTTTCTTAAAAGAACCATAACAGTTTGAATTAAAATACTTTAAGGGTTTTACGTATTCATCACGAATATATATATATATATATATATATATATATATATATATATATATATATATATATATATGCAAACGTGCAGGAATGTAACATCGAACTTCAGACACACTATTACGTTCAATTTCGGACTAATATCTTTCGCAACGATATGAACCCACTTATTCCTACAAACTATGGGTTTAATAATATCTCTACTTTTCTTCTACGGGAGTAGTTTTGGGAGTAAATGACCCAGGACGCTTGATATATCAATGTCATTAATCAAGAAAACTAAAATCTGTCTTTCTCCCTCTCTACATATATACATATATAAACCAACCTCTGTCTTTCTCTCTTTATTTCTCTGTATATCTGTCTCTTTCTCTCTCTCTCTCTCTCTCTCTCTCTATATATATATATATATATATATATATATATATATATTGACGTGGGGTTTATATGGGGTGCGTGTATCGTAAGGATTATTATCAAACCGAGTTCAAATATTGAACGTAACATTTCACTTCGCTTTGATAAAATCATGGATTCAAATCTTTTTACAAGTTATGGTTGAAATATTAGACCAAATGGAATTTCTTTAATAAAAAAAAATGAAGTACTGATTTAAGCAGTACATATTAATACCTGATATAATAATAATAATAATAATAATAATAATAATAATAATAATAATAATAATCCAAACGACATTTTGAGAACGGTCAAAATACTGAGAAGAGTCATGGAGACTGGACGAGACTTGCTGTCACTCAAAATCCAATGAAAGGCCATCAGCTAAAACTGATGTGAAAAACTCTCTAGAACTAACTTTTACGGATTTTTTTTTTTGCCTAAACCGACATGGAAAGAAAAAAAACTTTAAAAAAAATGTTTATCAACAATAGATAATCATTCTTATCACTTAAAATAATCAGACATTGACCTCATCTATAATCATAACGTTTCGGCCGATATGTCCATTACGATAAATCAATCTTAAGATATCAATTCCCAAGCTTCATGTCAGAAAGTTTGACAAATAATAAATAATCGTCGCATTTCTTTACAAATGTTCCATTTTTATTCACACAAACGCAAATAATGACTTTCGTAATCTTTTAAAAAGTAAAGGTGATATTAGGTAATTTGACTAAATGGCATATCAACTCTTGATCGTTACTTAATGCAAAATCTTGTTTTTACACACACGCATACACACTCACAAACACACACAAATATATATATATATATATATATATATATATGTGTGTGTGTGTGTGTGTGTGTGTGTGTGTGTGTGTGTGTGTGTGTGTGTGATTTTTATGGGAACAGTTTGTAGATTATTTCATTTTAAATCAAGCTAGTTCTCATTTGTTTGCACATAGGTAAATGGTTTCAAATATGACTGTTTATTGTTTGCATACAGTTGAATTGTTTTAAGTATTGTTATTTGTTATTTCCATTACATTAAAATAACTTCAACTTTTACTATCTAACACTAATTGTTCTATTTGCTCACAGTTAAATGATTTCAAACATTGATATCAAATACAAATAATTCAATTCATTATTAATGATTTCTTCTCTCACTGCTAAATAGTTTCCAGTATAGTAAATGATTATGCAATTCTATTTGCTCCCTGCGTGGGCCGTTAGTAGGTACTACCACTCCGGGTCAGAGTTGATCGGTTATTAATGGCAATGAAGGGGCACTCCACATTTCCTACTGTTCTAGAAGACCCTCACCTTCAAATGGAGTTTAGTCTCATGCACAGGGCACAAGTACTATTTGACCCATTGAAGGGACCCTAACAGATACTAACAAGTCGGTTCAGTGAGGACCGTGAAGGGATAGCAATGAAGGCGTGCGTCTCGTCCTCCATCATCAGAGCCTCATCATCAGATGGTTTACTTTCCTATCAAGGACACCCGTTGTGGGGTGGAATTGCGTCTCAGTAAAGATACAGTCAGCCTATTCTACAGCCCCTGCAGACTGGGCTCTAGAAAAGTAAAATCTTTAAATAAACACTCCTTGTTTAATTATATATTATTTACACAACAATAAGTTCACTTCTAGGTATATAAGGTCACAATGTATAACTCGGTATATAAACAAAACTATGAATATAAATAAAAACTCCGATCACACATCAACAAACATCAGGTATGTACATAAATCTAGTGGTGACAGATGAGTAATAAACACAAGCATCACAAGATTCTCAATACAATTATGAAAAGGCCCTGAAAGATAGGGATCACGATACCACATTAAATTATTATGTTCAAAGCAAGAGAAAAGGTTTGGTTTGGTTTGTTTGGTTTTATGGCATATCAACCTTTGTAGGTTATTTAACGCCAAATCCATTTTTATGTAAATAATCTGTTCTATTGAAAACAGTTCAGTTTAGCATAAGTACACAGTTTAATTGTCAAAAACATTTCCATTTCAAACTATTTAAGCAGTTATATATAATAATTCAGTTAAGTGTAAATACAGTTTTAATGTCGAAAAACAGTTCAATTTGAAATAATTTGGTTAAGCATAAGCACGCAGTTTAAGTGTAAGTACGGTTTAATTGTCAAAAACGTTTCTATTTTAAGCTATTCAGTTTACTCAATTCATTTTAGCATAAGCATGCTGTTAGTTCTATCTAACCTATAGATAGGGCCCTATCAGGTGCTACCACTCTGGGCCAGAGTGGACCTGGGAGCGATAACAATGAAGGGGTACTCCGCATTCCCCAAAGCTCCAGCACTGCTGTAACCTCACCATCAGATTGTTTAGTGTTATATCCAGGACGCTCGTTAGGGGGGGGGTCTTACCCCTCTGCAGAGGTGCAGTAAGTGTATTCTACAGCCCCAGCTGACTGGGCAACAGAATCGAACTCATGTTTGATAGCGTACTAGGATTGCTTGCTAATCAATGAACCACCCGAGGTGCCCGCAAGAGAAAAAAAAAAAAAGAAAAGAAATATAATTTAGCGAAACATCATCCCCATAGTAAAAATGTCAAGACAAACATGGAAAAAATATATTTTCAGCCGATAGACAAATATTTTGCAAAATCAGAAACGCTAAATCAATTGTTCCACAGAAACAAAGTAAATATTCATTGCTATCACTTCCGAGTCCTCTCTGAGACGGATTGTAAGTACCTGCAAGGGTCCCATCTATTTTATATCTGTTTATATATATATATATATATATATATATATATATATATATATATATATATAGTGTGTGTGTGTGTGTGTGTGTGTGTGTGTGTGTGTGTGTGTGTGTGTGTGTATTATTTATAAGTACTATTTCTTTAATAATGAAGATGATGAGTGGCTAAAGACAAAAACAATGTTTTCAATTAACGTCCTGATTGTTTGGATTGGCGTACTTTGGTGTTTAGCATTTACAGAAATTGTGAAATATATATATATATATATATATATATATATATATATATATATATATTATGTTAGAAATACGCCTGTTCAATTAAAGGGCACTGGTTGTAGTCGTCAGTTATGATTTTTACTTTTTTGGTTATATATATATATTTTTTTCTGTCTCCATATATCTGATATATTACATTGTGTGAGTCCCCATCTATTGTGCTCTGATATAAGGTTAAGTTCAAGGACAACCGGAGATTGATTTCAAGAAACTAAAAGACAAGAGTTCATATTATAATCTAATGCTTAAATCCCTTAAATGTTCACCAATACGAACAGAACAACCTTTCTCTTTCACTCTCTCTTTCTCTCTCTCTCTCTCTATATATATATATATATATATATATATGTATATATATATATATATATATATACACACCAACATACCTCAGCAGAGCATATCAACTGGAATGGCTGCAATGTCTCTACGGATGTCTTGCTTTAGCTCCACAGCTGTTCAAAGCTTTACTCCTTACTCATCTTCCTTGAGGTAAGCTCACCGGAAGTAGTCCACTGGGGTTATATCAGGTGATCTGGTTGATTAAATGGCAAAGTATGCTTCTACTACATATGCACTTTCTGTTGGAATCCATGACATCGTATGGGTCCACCATCCGACAGAAAGACAAGAGATATCTCTTAAGAAATGTATTGAAAATAACCTAATGGCTCATGCATTAAAAAACAATATTTTAATTGTAGACACATAACTGTGCTCTTAAAATATAAAGATAAGAGTGTGCTATCATTATGGACTTTTTCCAAACGAACGTCTTAAAGCAAAACGCTAAAAACTTTCCAACCGACAGCTTTAAACAGTAAAACTCTAAAGCCAACTCAAAACTACACTAACCCTGAAGACGACCAAAAGTATGGTCGAAAGTGTTTGGGCAGAAGATATGGGACAAGTATTTTACCATTAAGATCCCAATACTAGAAAAATAACTAGAAATCGTGAACTTCATTGCAAAAGAATGTAGTCTGGATATTATATGTCCCATCAAAAGGGATAGTTATTTCTTGCATTGAGCACGTATTAATTCACTACTTTTGGCCTTTATTCTTCAAAATGATACTTCCACTTTCAGTTTTTAAACGAACAGCCTTTGTTCAAATTAAAATACATACATGCATTTATACATGTTGGTGGTGTAATGGTTACTGCAGGTGAAAATGTATACGGTAACCCGAGTTCGATTTCTGGACGAGGCTGTTTGTGTTCAACACGGCGCTAATACATTTTGGAAAGGTATTAAATTAACTATTCGTCCTCCAGCTATAAGTCAATCTGGGATATTTAGTCTTGGTATGGGAACCGATCTTGGAGAATGAAAACTCCGAATTCAAACCTGATGAACTCCTTTATAGTTAACTTTGTGTCATATCCTGCTCCTGCGGAGGGGTTTGTGAATACATACACATAATGGCGAGCTTAGTGTAACGGTTATCGCTTTAGGAAACGCAACCGGTTACATGAGTTCAAATACGACACGTTTGTGTTTTATTCCTTGCTAATGCCCGGTAGAAAAAAATGTGTATCGGTCTATTCCTCGACCCTAGTAACTATTAGCCTTTATGAGTGAACCAATCAAAGAGAAGGAGAACTCTGAGTTCAAAAGAACTGTACTCCATATAATAATTGGCCTTATATCACATTCTGCTAGTAGCAAAGATCTGAGTGAATTCATTCATACGTGTATGCCCGTATTTACATGAGACTTTATATGCGTGTGTAGTGTGTTGATTAAAAGCATCTTTACTGCCTGAAAGTATGTTTTGTGCTGCAGTTTTTTATCCACTGATAATGACACCAGGATTAACATTTTATTAACCTTCCACAATTTTCCTTTATTCTTGAAGAAACAAAGAAGTAAAAAAAAAACAAAAAAAAAACAAAAAGCAAAAAACCAGTAAAATCCGGCAAAAAGTTAGCCATCTTCATTTTAACATTCACATGGCAGGTTTTTTCTTTCTTTCTTTCTTTTTTTTTTCACCTGTCGAAGTCAGAATGCTTGAGGGGCGGATAAGCCTGTTTAACACATCAACGCTATCAATTACAAATACACATTTAAAAGCAAGCATTTAAAAAGTATATATATATAGCTTGTCATTTCTTATCTACGCGCTGTTAAATATCTACGTGTCTTGCATACTTGTTCTTTGTTGTAAGCTACTCGAGTGAAATTTATACCGAATACATAAAGTAAGTCTCAGAGAACAATAATAGGGTTTCTTTTATCTTACATAAGTAAAATAATACCATATGTAATGCCTGCCTCCCACTCAGTAATGATAGGTCAAGACTAATGATGTCTATTATAGCTAATGTTAGCGATGTATACTATCTGACTTTTTTTCATGTTTTTATTTTTATTTTAGATAACTAGTGTATCCGTTAATTGCAATTGAATCGTATACATGATTAGATTAAAAAAAAAGGTGTTGTTTTTTTCTGGCATTATATTTCTCAAGTTTGAAATAATGGAATATCATGTTTCTGATAAGTTAGCCAAGTCTCAGAAAAGAAAACTCTGAATTCAATTCAGTAAAACTCCACTTAACCCTTTCACTATTCAAGGCAAATATGAGGTATCTGCTCACATGTTTTTACAAGATTTTAACCTTTATTGATAATGTTATTTGAGAGCCATATATGTGTCACAGAAATCATTAAGAACTTAATATGGCTTCCAAAACACTGAAAGTTAAAAGTGGATTCTATTGGTTATAATTAATTCTTTATTTTACAGCTCTTCCATACTGTTATGAACAGGTGTCACTCCAAAACAAAGTTCTTCATTCAATACTTGTTCTAGTAAGCTGAGCTCTGTTAGAGTAAAGTGCAAGAAATAAAGGATAACACGTATGGATCGAATTCACTGGTAATGATCAATCAGCCGAGCTTTCACACCATTACTCTCCGTGAAGTGTCCGCGTTTATTACTAAATAATTTTGGATTCTTATTTATCAAGTTTACCATAAAAGAAAATTCTATTTCTGTTCCTTTAACAGAAAGGTCCTTTTTAAAGACAGACAAACATAACACACACACACACACACACACACACACACACACACACACACACACACACAAATATATATATATATATATATATATATATATATATATATATATATATATATATATATATCAAACATAATAGTTTCAACGAGAATAAGAATGTATATCTTAACTATTTAAAAAATGATAAGAATATATTGAAAATCATTTTAATTAAAACATTGTTTTAATTAATAATAACTTTTTTCCAATACCATTTTCGGCGAAAGCAATATAAGAACAACCAAATAATTTTTTTTTCGATGTACATCTGATGATGGTCATTACGACCACAAATAAATTCATCCTGACACCAAGGAAGTACATTTTTTCTTTTTCTTTTTATATAACAACACATATATATATATATATATATATATATATATATATATATATATATATATATATATATATACTTCCCTGTCCTTAGCCGAGTCATCTGGCATTCCTGCCGGATGGGATATCAAAATCAATGGCAGATTCGACGCCGAAAGCCCCCAGTTTCGACTGGGCCATCTTCGGGTGGGCGAGCTACAACATTGACACCTTATCCCCCCTTGTATAGCACTGGACCTTGCTGTCCAATTTAAGCTATCAGCAGGCACACGTGCCTGGACCCATATTTGTGTCCAAGACCAGTTGGGCTCTTCAGGCCCACATTTCTCTAAGTGGTTCGATGACCAGCATAGGCTAGCAGGGTTCGAGCTTCGGCTCTTGCCCGAACTTCACCACCCCTAAATCCCCACTATAATTATTGACCTTGTGCCAGGTCCTGTCTGGTGGTGGGCAGCGACAAATAATCATATATATATATATATATATATATGGGGTTTATCGACATTTATCCTGCGTATATAAAATAAATATGCTTAATATTTTCAGAACGGAAAAATATAGTTAAATTTGGAATTAATCTTTGATGAAAGTAATACTAATTGCACAAACAAATATAGGCATTGGTGAAGGCAATGATGCTGTAAAATTTTAACTCATGCCGTTCAAATAAATCAGATGATTGTCTGAAGAAAACAAGTCATTCATGTGTACATTGATATCCTTGAATTTTTTCTTATTCCAGCAATAAATTAGATTGAGGATAATGAAGTCTTTTATATGACCACAGTGCACCTCGTCACCGAGCGAAATGTTTTTTCTTCAAAAAGTAACAAAAATCATACTTTTTATTTCGCAGCTGAGCATTCTGGCTTAATGATTCAAGTCGTGCTAAAAGCGTTATTTTCCACAGGATCAGTGAAGTTAAGCAACTTTGTGCTTGTTCCTTATTTCATGGTATAACGAACCCAGTTGGTGGGGTCTGTAGTATATACTTACTGCATCTCTGGAGACAGGTAAGACCACCAGCCAATGAGTGTCCTGACATGACACTAAACAATCTGATAGTGACGCTTCAGTAATGCTGAAGCTATGAGGAATGGCAAGAATCCCTTTATTGCCATTACTCCAAGATCCACCCTGCCGGGGATTGGTAGCGCCTGATAGGGTCCTATCTATGGTTTAAATAGAACTCTTTGACATTTGAACTGAGAGCAAAAAAGACTTAATATAAACATAATTGCTGGAAATAGAACAGTCTGAATATTTAACAGTGTCTCAACAAATGACTGATGAACGTCCTCACATGGATGAGTAAAGGGAAGATGACCAGCTAGTACTTTTAAACAACAGCTCAGTGCCGATACAGGATGTAGCCTTGAAGAAAGATGGACGATAGTGACGGAAGGCGAGAGAGGGTAAGAGTCATCTGTGCTGGTGGCGCTTCATGATGATGATGATGTTAGTAATACATAACAGTACATGGTACTATTTAACTTTGTTGGCTTATGTTTACAAATCACACACACACACACACACACACACACACACACATATATATATATATATATATATATATATAAACCGGATTTGGTATTGAATAACATACAATGATTGATATGCCATAAAACCAAAACAATCATGGTCTAACCACTAAAGTAATAGTTGGTAATGTAAGCAACCTGAGACCTGAAAGCCATATCAAACAAAGTTAAGTAAATTACTACATTCTGGATTCATAAAATATTCTTTAAGCAAAATAGAGAACATTCATGGTATTTTTTCTAATACAATCAGAGGAACATATGAACTAAACAAATAAAGAGAAAATCTAATTCCATAATTCTTTTCTGTGGTTGGATTTGTCATCTGAATTTAAACAGTGCCACTGAGATATTATCAACCCCCGCAAAAAAAAAGCCTTCAATTATAACAGGTATCAATTATGCTTCATAACTACTTAGCTAGCCGAGAGTCAGTTTGGTATAGTGGTTAACGCAGAGGACTGCAAAATCGAAGTAAGCGAATTACAATTGCATTCGTTTTCTGCGTAACACCGTGGGGTAAGATATGAACCTCTTATTTTTTCAGATATAGATTATATATTACGACTAGTGTTCTAAAAGGATAGGTGTAGTATTTAATAACCCACAAAGATTGATATGCCATTTAACCAAAATAAACCAAACCTTGTCCGTACGATGTTCCTTGTTTATCTACTTTTTCAGTAATGAACAGAAGCGTGAATAAGCGATTTTTATTAATTTTTTTTATTTTTTGAATTTTTCTATTTTTTTAAAGTTTGCCCAATAAATTAGATTAATAGGCGTCTGGGGTAGAATGGAAATAACATTTACCACTAGACCATTGAGATTAATTAATTCAATTGTACACCTGTTCAGGTAGGGGGCAGAGGATGGGAACTGGGTGGATATCATTCAGCTGCTGCTGTTAAAAATAACTGTTTTGTAAAATGTTTATTTAGACAAAACCCACATAAGTTGATAAGGAAACGAAATAAAGAATAATTTGAGAAAATCATTTTCGCGCGCCTCTATAGAAAATGTAAGTTCTATCTTTCATAGACGTCTGTCTCAGCAGCTGCACACACACACACACACACACACACACACACACACACACACACACACACACACACACATATATATATATATATATATATATATATATATATATATATATATATATATATATAAACCTACTTTATTTATAACACAGGCCAGAATTATGGAACAGCCAATGATAATCAAACACATTAGTAAATATTATCGAGACTAGTCATGGACTATTGTATTAGGGAGAGTATTGTACTTGTCGTTGAAGCTGACGTGTGAAACTGCTGTATCTTTGAAAGAAAGTTCGAATACCAGTCATGCTATTAGGTTCACTTTCGGATAAATACTCTTGGGAAGGATATAGCCACCCCCATAACATCAGCTCTGTGTTAAATTGTACGACTACTGATCTTCTACAACCATAACTTTGGCATTGAATAATGCAAGATGTTTGATATGCCATTACACAAAGAAACCAAAACCGAACCATTATATCACGGGAGGGAACTCCCAAAAAAGTCCCGGGGCTTGTGAATATCGAACGCAGTATTAATTGATCATCGTGATTTTCTGGCAAATCATTACACCACTTCTGGATTGATTGTGTCAGATGGTTCTCAGAACACATCGACTATATCCCGTACAGAGGCATTACCCTCCCCTTGCAAAAATAGTGTTTTCTTTAGTATGACGCCAAACTGAATTCAGAAGTTCTGGAACTCTGAGGGATAGTAAAATAGAGCGTTGTGGCTCTGACTCCCTGATCCATTCTGGCCCTGGGGTGTTTGTATTCGTTAGGATTCGATCTGTGGGTCAGATAGATGTTTGAAAATTAATTAGATAAGATAAAAATCATCGATCCATTAGAACGGGGTTTGAATTATTTGCATGTAAAGAAGCTTCTAGCATTTATTAGTGTTTACTATTTATTATGAGTTACTTGACCACATTTTTAACTGCTTATAAATCGTTTGTGTTTCAGAATTATATCTGAAACCATATAACGTTGCGCCAACGTATCATTATTATTGATAGTTAAAAAGGTGTGATTAAAATAGAATGTTTAAATAAACTGATAAAGAGTTGATATGCCGTTAAACAAATGAACCAAATCAAACCACTTGTAAGAATAAATATTAGGTATAGCTAGCTAAGATATATATATATATATATATATATATATATATATATATATATATATATCCACAGACAGATCTGTTTCGTTCTATCAGAACTCACCAGTGTGGCTAAACAGGCTAGATTCCAGAACTGGGATCGACACCCGGTTGACTCAAACGCCAATCCAAGATTCTACCACTCAGACACGAGGAAACCAGCGCAAGTATATATATACTTTTTTTAGCCCCAAGTTTGAGAGGGAGTCCCATGGCGTAGTGACTAACGTACTAGACTACGCCAATATATATATATATATATATATATATATATATATATATATATATATATATATATAGAGAGAGAGAGAGAGAGAATGTTCTCTTTTAAACGAAGATGGCTCAAGATGGAGAATTTTGATGCCTTTTTAAATTTTTTCCATTCAGGAGTCAAATGACTTATACAAGGTCTTGAACAGATTAATTTAAATATGAAATCTAATTTGAATAAATTCAGAAGATATAGTATCACATATTCAAACATTTTGATGGATGTTTAACGTTAAAAAAATTATCATATCATCTTAAGATCTAGTGTTTGTTCATATTCATGCATTTTCATATGCAGATAGATAGATCGATCAGAATTAACCTGACATTAGGGTCAGATAAAATCTCGGTAGATTTCTTCTGACTCTGTATGTATGCAAAGTTTGCTTTACTTAGTGTTTTGAGCATATTTACGTTTAACTTACGGCGTTCTGAGCGTGTTTTTTCTTTTAACTGGGCATTGCGTTATTGGTTGATTATTTTCAGATAGTAGGTATGTCTTTTCCTCTCGTTAGTGTCATATCTTTTTTATTTACAAGTTGTATCCTCGGGAGGTTTTTTCACTCCGTAAGAATTATAGAAAAGGTATAAAAATAAAAATGTATATATATATATATATATATATATATATATATATATATTTATATTTATACATATATATATATATATATATATATATAAATATAAAAAATAAAAATGAATATATATATTCATATATATACGCACTTGGTCCAATTATGTTCATTCATTGCAATCCCATCCAGAAAGGTGGCATTCTGGTCTAAAAAAAATTCTCTGTGAAGTTCATCTTTGTATCAAAAATGATGATCATGCAAGTGGAATTTGGGTTAAAGAAACATCGAGAAGATAGATGGAGTTAAGACTTTCAAACAAGGAGGATACCGTAACAATTCAGTCACACTTGGCTTCTTCAGCAACGGCAACTTGAGCTGTGTGAACTGGCACGTTTTTCTAGCAAAAAGCACACCTGACCTGAGCTTCCCTTGGCGTCTCTACTTCACAACCTCCTTCAGTCGGCTTAATTCTGAAGCAAAGTCTTTTTTCCTTTTTCCATCTAGTCTATCCTGATAAAACCTTCAGAATTCTAAAAATTTGAAGCTATCATCTTGCCAATAAAAGCTGCCTGCTTGAATTTCATTGGGGGTGGAAAATCGGATTCTTTCTACTGTTCATTTTGAATTTGAATAAGGTTCAATGTCATGAACCCGGCTTTTATCTTGCGTTACTAATCTACGATGGATATTCTCCTTAGTCTGGAGGCAAATCAGAAAGATATTGGAATTGTAAACCCCCTTTTAGTTATGCTCTGGCGACAGCAATCTTGAGACCCATCTTAGAGTCAACTTATTCATCCTCCAAATTTCTGTTAAAACACCATAAACATAACCAGAATTAACGCCTATGAACATAGCAATCTGATGGAGTGTAATGGTCATCCAAACCTGTAAACTGAATGGCATCAAATTGATCATAAGTGGTTGAAGTTTTTGTTCGATCTGACCGAGGGTCATTTTTGCAATGTCTCTGCATCGCTAAAATATCGGAGCCTACTTATTCCCAGTAACTTAGGAAGGAGAATCCTCACCAAATATTGGTATCCTGTCTTCATCGTTTTCCTTGGGTATGATAACTTTCTTTTTCTTGTCCCGTCGGCTGGGACTTAAGAATACACTGACTTCCCCAACAAATGTCTTGTATTTCACGCTAAACGATCTGATGGGGATATCCTAGTAATGCTGGAGCTTTGGGGAATGATGAGAACCCTTTTATTGCCATTGCTCCCAGGTCCACTCTGGCCTGGAGTGGTAGCAACTGATAGGGTCCTATCTATGGTTCAAATAGAACTAAACTACGTACTTATGCTAGATTGAATTACTTGAAATAGAACTGTTTTTATATTTAAACTACGTAGTAACGCCAAACTGAATTGTTTAAAATGGAACTGTTTTTGACATGGAAACAGTGCTCACACTAAACTGAATTGTTCAAAATAGAACTGTTTTTGGCATTTATCTGCGTGTAAACAAAAAACTGTATTTATACTTCTTTTTCAGATATCTATGATTGCTCGGAATTTTGTTTCGTTAATCCTGAGATTTTTCGCCTACTTCTCTACTACGCATGCGCCTCACTTAAACAGAAATTAAGACAGAAGTCTGATTTAGATTTTCTTTTTTATAAGAAGTGGTAGTGTTTTGCAGCAACAAAAAGGCTCAGCTATGTATCCTCTTTCTGGGTGTCGCTTTGAACATTTTATCGACTCCAGTATATATATATATATATATATATATATATATATATATATATATATATATATACAATGACCCAAATAACTTGTCGAAGTAAGAATTCCTACGTAAAGCAATTAAACAATGTTTGCTTAAGCAACTTCATCAGACACTGCGCTTGTTTCTTTGCAAAGATTTTTCTCAAAGTTTTAACAGTGTTGATATGAAATATTAAGTGTTTTCTGTTCATGTATTTGTCGATTTACATTTTATGATTGTATTTAATATAACAACAAATAATAAGGCAAAAATGATTCAGGATTCAATATTAATCCAACACATAATCATGTCTTCATTTTTTGTCAAATTAGAATTGAGCCAAAATACAATATACGAGAAATAGAAGTTAGGGGATACTAAAACATGACTACGGTTTTGTTTTCTTTAATTATAAACTTCAGTCACATCATTATGTTCAGTTAATTTTATGAATTAAGAAAAAATCTTTACAGCTATATATATTTGGATAAATGTATAGATTTAAGTGATATAATATCAACGCTTTTGGAATATTTAAATGGTCTCTCACTCAGGATTCCAGAAAAAAAGACGTACGCTGATATATTTCATCATAATATGTTTGAAGTGTCATATATTACCAAAAACACCCCCCCCAAAAAATCAAAAACCTGAAAGCAAGGGTTTCGAAAAGGGACTAAGAATGATTTGCAAGTCATCATGAAAATTAGGTACCCTTACAAAAAAATATTTATAAAGAAAAATAATTTCCTATTTCAATACTTTTATATTATGTCTTTTTGTTAACAGAATTATTGGCTTGGTTTCTTTATTTACTGGCATATCGATCTTGGTAGATTGTTTAATGCCAAAGTAATAAATGTTAAAGAACAGTTGGTGAGACTAACCATAGATGCGCAAGATAAGGAACTTATTTCTTTTAATATCCTCTTTTAAAATTATTGCACCATTTTGATCTTTTTTTTCGCAGAATCCAATGCTGGTTACCCAAATATTTGCCTTCCAGTCTTAAAGTTCAACCAATAATTAAGAACTGGGGATTGGTGTCAATGATTTTAAATGCTTTCAGTGCTGGTCTCTGATTGGTTAATTATTACCGTAAGTAACTGCTCTTATCGGGAAAGTTTATAAATAGAAATGACGATTTTGCGCATGGCCTATACCAAACAATCCATGGGCACCTCTGGTGGTGTAACGGTTAGCAAGCTAGACTAGCAAACCTACACGAGTGAGTTCGAGTCTCATTGGGCGCCCCATTCATTCGGCCTTGTGCCACATCGAAGCAAAGAGCTTTGTAAATTACTATACCAAACAATCCATGGGCACCTCTGGTGGTGTAACGGTTAGCAAGCTAGACTAGCAAACCTACACGAGTGAGTTCGAGTCTCATTGGGTGCCCCATTCATTTGGCCTTGTGCTAAATCGAAGTAAAGACCTTCGTAAATTACTATACCAAACAATCCATGGGCACCTCTGGTGGTGTAACGGTTAGCAAGCTAGACTAGCAAACCTACACGAGTGAGTTCGAGTCTCATTGGGTGCCCCATTCATTCGGCCTTGTGCCACATCGAAGCAAAGAGCTTTGTAAATTACTATACCAAACAATCCATGGGCACCTCTGGTGGTGTAACGGTTAGCAAGCTAGACTGGCAAACCTACACGAGTGAGTTCGAGTCTCATTGGGCGCCCCATACATTCGGCCTTGTGCCACATCGAAGCAAAGAGCTTTGTAAATTACTATACCAAACAATCCATGGGCACCTCTGGTGGTGTAACGGTTAGCAAGCTAGACTGGCAAACCTACACGAGTGAGTTCGAGTCTCATTGGGCGCCCCATACATTCGGCCTTGTGCCACATCGAAGCAAAGAGCTTTGTAAATTACTATACCAAACAATCCATGGGCACCTCTGGTGGTGTAACGGTTAGCAAGCTAGACTAGCAAACCTACACGAGTGAGTTCGAGTCTCATTGGGTGCCCCATTCATTTGGCCTTGTGCTAAATCGAAGTAAAGACCTTCGTAAATTACTATACCAAACAATCCATGCGCACCTCTGGTGGTGTAACGGTTAGCAAGCTAGACTAGCAAACCTACACGAGTGAGTTCGAGTCTCATTGGGTGCCCCATTCATTCGGCCTTGTGCCACATCGAAGCAAAGAGCTTTGTAAATTACTATACCAAACAATCCATGGGCACCTCTGGTGGTGTAACGGTTAGCAAGCTAGACTGGCAAACCTACACGAGTGAGTTCGAGTCTCATTGGGCGCCCCATACATTCGGCCTTGTGCCACATCGAAGCAAAGAGCTTTGTAAATTACTATACCAAACAATCCATGGGCACCTCTGGTGGTGTAACGGTTAGCAAGCTAGACTGGCAAACCTACACGAGTGAGTTCGAGTCTCATTGGGCGCCCCATTCATTCGGCCTTGTGCCACATCGAAGCAAAGAGCTTCGTAAATTACTATACCAAACAATCCATGCGCACCTCTGGTGGTGTAACGGTTAGCAAGCTAGACTAGCAAACCTACACGAGTGAGTTCGAGTCTCATTGGGCGCCCCATTCATTCGGCCTTGTGCCACATCGAAGCAAAGAGCTTTGTAAATTACTATACCAAACAATCCATGGGCACCTCTGGTGGTGTAACGGTTAGCAAGCTAGACTGGCAAACCTACACGAGTGAGTTCGAGTCTCATTGGGCGCCCCATTCATTCGGCCTTGTGCCACATCGAAGCAAAGAGCTTCGTAAATTACTATACCAAACAATCCATGGGCACCTCTGGTGGTGTAACGGTTAGCAAGCTAGACTAGCAGACCTACACGAGTGAGTTCGAGTCTCATTGGGCGCCCCATTCATTCGGCCTTGTGCCACATCGAAGCAAAGAGCTTTGTAAATTACTATACCAAACAATCCATGGGCACCTCTGGTGGTGTAACGGTTAGCAAGCTAGACTGGCAAACCTACACGAGTGAGTTCGAGTCTCATTGGGCGCCCCATACATTCGGCCTTGTGCCACATAGAAGCAAAGAGCTTTGTAAATTACTATACCAAACAATCCATGGGCACCTCTGGTGGTGTAACGGTTAGCAAGCTAGACTGGCAAACCTACACGAGTGAGTTCGAGTCTCATTGGGCGCCCCATTCATTCGGCCTTGTGCCACATCGAAGCAAAGAGCTTCGTAAATTACTATACCAAACAATCCATGGGCACCTCTGGTGGTGTAACGGTTAGCAAGCTAGACTAGCAGACCTACACGAGTGAGTTCGAGTCTCATTGGGCGCCCCATTCATTCGGCCTTGTGCCACATCGAAGCAAAGAGCTTTGTAAATTACTATACCAAACAATCCATGGGCACCTCTGGTGGTGTAACGGTTAGCAAGTTAGACTAGCAAACCTACACGAGTTAGTTCGAGTCTCATTGGGTGCCCCTTTCATTCGGCCTTGTGCCACATCGAAGCAAAGAGCTTTGTAAATTACTATACCAAACAATCCATGGGCACCTCTGGTGGTGTAACGGTTAGCAAGCTAGACTAGCAAACCTACACGAGTGAGTTCGAGTCTCATTGGGTGCCCCATTCATTTGGCCTTGTGCTAAATCGAAGTAAAGACCTTCGTAAATTACTATACCAAACAATCCATGGGCACCTCTGGTGGTGTAACGGTTAGCAAGCTAGACTAGCAGACCTACACGAGTGAGTTCGAGTCTCATTGGGCGCCCCATTCATTCGGCCTTGTGCCACATCAAAGCAAAGCGCTTTGTAAATTACATATACCAAACAATCCATGGGCACCTCTGGTGGTGTAACGGTTAGCAAGCTAGACTAGCAAACCTACACGAGTGAGTTCGAGTCTCATTGGGCGCCCCATTCATTCGGCCTTGTGCCACATCGAAGCAAAGAGCTTTGTAAATTACTATACCAAACAATCCATGGGCACCTCTGGTGGTGTAACGGTTAGCAAGCTAGACTAGCAAACCTACACGAGTGAGTTCGAGTCTCATTGGGTGCCCCATTCATTTGGCCTTGTGCTAAATCGAAGTAAAGACCTTCGTAAATTACTATACCAAACAATCCATGGGCACCTCTGGTGGTGTAACGGTTAGCAAGCTAGACTAGCAGACCTACACGAGTGAGTTCGAGTCTCATTGGGCGCTCCATTCATTCGGCCTTGTGCCACATCAAAGCAAAGCGCTTTGTAAATTACATATACAAACAATCCATGGGCACCTCTGGTGGTGTAACGGTTAGCAAGCTAGACTAGCAAACCTACACGAGTGAGTTCGAGTCTCATTGGGCGCCCCATTCATTCGGCCTTGTGCCACATCGAAGCAAAGAGCTTTGTAAATTACTATACCAAACAATCCATGGGCACCTCTGGTGGTGTAACGGTTAGCAAGCTAGACTAGCAAACCTACACGAGTGAGTTCGAGTCTCATTGGGTGCCCCATTCATTTGGCCTTGTGCTAAATCGAAGTAAAGACCTTCGTAAATTACTATACCAAACAATCCATGGGCACCTCTGGTGGTGTAACGGTTAGCAAACTAGACTAGCAAACCTACACGAGTGAGTTCGAGTCTCATTGGGCGCCCCATTCATTCGGCCTTGTGCCACATCAAAGCAAAGCGCTTTGTAAATTACATATACCAAACAATCCATGGGCACCTCTGGTGGTGTAACGGTTAGCAAGCTAGACTGGCAAACCTACACGAGTGAGTTCGAGTCTCATTGGGCGCCCCATACATTCGGCCTTGTGCCACATCGAAGCAAAGAGCTTCGTAAATTACTATACCAAACAATCCATGGGCACCTCTGGTGGTGTAACGGTTAGCAAGCTAGACTGGCAAACCTACACGAGTGAGTTCGAGTCTCATTGGGCGCCCCATTCATTCGGCCTTGTGCCACATCGAAGCAAAGAGCTTTGTAAATTACTATACCAAACAATCCATGGGCGCCTCTGGTGGTGTAACGGTAAGCAAGCTAGACTAGCAAACCTACACGAGTGAGTTCGAGTCTCATTGGGCGCCCCATTCATTCGGCCTTGTGCCACATCGAAGCAAAGAGCTTCGTAAATTACTATACCAAACAATCCATGGGCACCTCTGGTGGTGTAACGGTTAGCAAGATAGTCTAGCAAACCTACACGAGTGAGTTCGAGTCTCATTGGGCGCCCCATTCATTCGGCCTTGTGCCACATCGAAGCAAAGAGCTTCGTAAATTACTATACCAAACAATCCATGGGCACCTCTGGTGGTGTAACGGTTAGCAAGATAGTCTAGCAAACCTACACGAGTGAGTTCGAGTCTCATTGGGCGCCCCATTCATTCGGCCTTGTGCCACATCGAAGCAAAGAGCTTTGTAAATTACTATACCAAACAATCCATGGGCACCTCTGGTGGTGTAACGGTTAGCAAGCTAGACTGGCAAACCTACACGAGTGAGTTCGAGTCTCATTGGGCGCCCCATACATTCGGCCTTGTGCCACATCGAAGCAAAGAGCTTTGTAAATTACTATACCAAACAATCCAACTACCATCAGGTCGTAAATTGTCACAACTGAGATTTTTTCCTCCGCTAGAACACTTGGTTCCCGATTAATTATTTTTCCTTATTTTGTTTATTGCAAATAAATCTACGCTGAGATAAGTGACCCTTTATCGTTATGATTTATAGTTGGGATTTATGGCATATCAACTCATCATCATCATCAAGTCGTGCTGGTGGCAGGGATATCTCTGACCCTCTCTCGCCACTCCTCTCTATCGTTCATCGCCCCAGGCAGGTCTTCAGGACAACATCCCGTATCATCACATAGCTGCTGAATGTATGTTCGTCCTGGTCGTCCTGATTTTGCACGGCCATGTGTGGGGTCCATAAGAGTACATCTCTTATGAGTTCGTCCCTGCTTCTCCAGCAGTGTCCTGCATGTCTGGTTCGTCTAACTTCAATAGTTTTCGTGATAGGAGGCAGGTGGCCGTACAGTTGGTGTCTTGTGGGGTGTTGCCGTCCGGACTTGTTCAAGATTGCTCGCTGCATTCTTGTGTAATTGCCGTATAGCTTCTTCTCCAGCCGTTTTCTTAGAGTCCATGTAGTGCAAACATATAGCAGTATCGATGTGACCGCTGCTGGAAGATACTGCGTTTCATTTTATCGGTTAGGTCTGATTTCCATATAATCGATAGCCTATTGATAGCTGTCCATGCTTTCGTGAACCTCGTGTCGATGTCCTTTTCGGTTGATGCGACGCTGCTTCCTTGGTAAGTGAATTTGTCTACTAGTTTAAGAGGGGTTCCTTCTAGAGTGGAGATGTCCCCCGTTTGATTATAGCACATATATTCCGTTTTGTGTGCATTAACATAGAGACCTATGCCTGCGGCTGCTCGTTCCAAACAATGCAGTAGTGTTTCGGCTCGGTCGGGTGTATTTACCAGTATCACTACGTCATCGGCGTAGTCGGCGTCGGTAATTGTTTTTGCGGGGTACCTTCTGCTTCTTTTCTTCGTTAGCTCGAAGCCATTTTCTTTGATTTTGTCAATCGATGTTCTAAGTACGTAGTCTAGACAAATGATAAAGAGGTACGGAGCCAGCGTGTCCCCTTGTAGTACTCCCGCTACAATGTCGGAGTATTCTGTGTCTCCATCTGGTGATCGTACTTTTACTTTGGTGTTTCAATAGAGAATCGTTATTGCTGCTACGGTTTCTTTAGGTATGCCGTACGCTAGTAGGATTTGTTCCATCTTTCCTCTGTGAATGGAACCGAAGGCCCTGGTAAAGTCGACAAATATTAGTGTCGCTTGTAGGTTTTTTGCCCGTACACCTTCAAGGATTCTACGGATGGTTAATATTTGTAAGGTCGTGGATCTATATCTTCGGAAGCCATTTTGGTTTTTCCTAAGTATGTTGTCGATTTTGGATTCTATGCAGTTTCGTAGTAGGGCATTGTAGATTTTGGCTGCCATGGATATGAGTGTTATGCCTCGGTAGTTTTTGGCTAATCCGAGGTCCCCCTTTTTAAGGAAGGGGTGTATGCATCCCTTCATCCATCTATCTATCGGATTTTGATTGTATACTGCGTTGCAGTGTCGGAGCAGTATGTCGTCGAATTGTCTTGTCTTCCATACTTCTGGGGGAATCTCGTCCAGCTCTGCAGCTTTCCTATTTTTAATTTTTCTGAGAACCTAGTCGAGTTCTTCTTGTGTGAACGGTTTTAGTTTAATGTCTAATTGTTTACTAATTATTCTGGTGATTGGTTCATGTGTTATTTTCGGTGGGTGTCCTAGTAGGTTTTCGAAGTGCTGTTTCCATAGTTTTATTCTTTCTCGTTGGTTTGCAGCTTTCAGTTTTGCTTTGGCTGTGTTCTTTCTTCTACTCACTTCGTTTATTGTTTGCCAAGCTATCCTAGATTGCCTGTCTTCCACCGAGTCTCTAATCTTATCTATCTGATTTTGAATGTATTCTGTCTGTTCCTTTATATATATGCCTGCTAATTGATATTGTGCCGTTTTTATTTTTAAGGCATTTGTGTTTGTTGGATTTTTTCGATAGTTTTTGGAGGCTGTTTTCACTAGTGCACGTTTTTCTCTCACCGCTTAAGTTTCCCATTGGACTCTATATTTAGTTTTGAGTTTTGTTGGAATGCATTTCGCTGCTGTCTCGAGGTGCTCATTGACGAAATTTTCATATTCGTCGTTTGGTGTACTTTTTTCTGTCTTCTCTTGTTGTGTTTCGAATCTGTTTCTTAATGCTAATACGAATTTATCTCTTATATCTCTGTTGTTCAAAAGGGCCCAGTCATAGTGTTTGGTGGTCGCTGTTCGTTTGGCATTTTTTCGTAGGCTTAGCCATATTTTCGCCGTGACTATTCGGTGATCGGAGGACACTCCCTCGAAAGAGGAGTATGCCTCGCAATTCATTGCACTTTTTTTTCCATTTCTTGTTTATAAGGACGTAGTCTATCTGTGCTTTACTATTGTTCGCGTTCGTGTATGCCTATAATTTGCCCTCCCTTTTTTTTGGTAGTTCGTATTGAGGCATGTTAATCTATATTCTATCATGAAATCTGATAGATGTTGTCCATTCTCATTTGACGTGTTGTGGAGGCCGCATTTGGTGTTTCCGTTTTTCCCGATTTGTGCATTCATGTCTCCACCAGTGACTAACATGTTGTGTTTCAGGATGCTACGCACTAATGAGGATAACTCATCATAGAAGTTGACTAGTTCAGTTTCTTCACTAACATTGGTAGGGCTATAGTAGGAGATGATTGTTGCTCTGGGGTTGCCGTTAAAAGTAGCAGCCATCATCCTAGGTTGAATTTTC
>CAUZXS010005687.1:0-20000 GCA_963585895.1 Sepioteuthis lessoniana | reverse complement strand
TATATATATATATATATATATATATATATATATATATTGTTTGATTTTTAATATATATATGAAATATATATATATATAATGATAAAAAAATATATATTAGTTTTATATATATATATATATATATATATATATATATATATATATATATAATAGCATGGCTGTTTATCTGCGACCACTCTTTTCATGCCGTCTCATCAGGCAGAGGTGGAGGTGCCCGTGGTGTAGTGCTTATCGTCGTAGGAAATGGACACGGCGACACGAGTTCAAATCCTGGACCTGACTGATTGCATTTCACATAGCACTAATACCCTTGGGAAAGGTATGAATCCAATTATTCTCCCTCCAGCTATGGGTAAATAGTAGGGCAGACTAGGTTCTTCAGCCTTGGTGAGGCAACTAGTCTAGGAGAAGGAAAACTCTGAATTCAAACCTGTTAAACCCCGCTTAAAAATTGGCCTTGTGTCATATCCTGCCCGAGCGGAGGGGTTGGTAAATAGTATCAGGCAGAGAAAGCCTTTTTCTGCCTTGATGACTGCCGAAATAAGAAGACATGAAACTAGTTGTCGCAGATAAGCAGCCATGCTAATAAATGTATATAAAAATAATATTTATTTATTCATTATATAATAGCTCAATCACAGATATTCTCCATAATTTTACCACAATTGGTCTGTCACAAACTCACGATATGAAATAGTGACAACCATACCGCGTTAATATATATATATAAGGACATTTGAATCTACTTAATTATGCGTAATATCTGCAACACAAGCAGAGTACAAGAATCTAAAATAATAGAAGCCAGAATACCAAATTTGAAATTATTTGTGGACCTATTGATTTTGAAATATTTACTTTTCTCTCGTTAGACCAACCACAATTTACATATATATATATATATATATATATATATATATATATATATATATATATATCATCACCATCATCATGATGTTGTGCCGCCAGCACGGATATCCCTGACCCTCTGTCACCACTTCTCCCTATCGTTCATCGCCTCTTGCAGGTCTTCAAGGCTACATCCAGTATCCTCACACAGCTGCTGTATGTATGTTCGCGCTAGTCGTCCTGCATTTTCTCGGCCATATGTGAGGGTCCATAAGAGTATATCACATATAAGCTTGTCCCTGCTTCTCCAGCAGTGTCCAGCATGTCTGATATCATCATCATCATCATCATGTCACGATGTTAGCATGGTTTTCCCTGAATCTTTCTCTCACTATTCGTCTATCTCCCATCACTTCCAGCAGGTCTTCAAGATTACTTCATGTGTCCGAAAAGAACTGTCGTAAATAAATTCGTTTTGCTCAGCGAGCTCTTGCATGTCCGTGTGAAGAAGTCCATAAAAAAAAAAAACGTTGCTTATAAGTTCGTCTTCTCCAGCGGTGCCCAGCCTTATATAGATGGATTTAGAGATGGGAGGTAAATCTCCGTACAGCTGCTATTTTGTTGGATGTTGATTTCACGATTTGTTCAGTATGGTTCTTAGTAATTTGGGACATCTAGCTTTTTCTCTATACAGTTCGTCAATGCCTATGTGGTACATCCTTATTGTAGAATTGACACAATCGTTGCTTGGAAGAAATCGTATTTAAAGTTAGCGGATTGGTCTGACTATATGTATATACATACATATATACACTTAAACGGAATTATCCAAATAGAGTGCTTAATGTAAAGTTTATAATATATGTAGACATATGTAATCTTATGCAGATTAAAATATCATTCAGAAACAAGAAAATCAATTAGCATATTCAAATATATATTTATTTCATCCGTTCTTGATAGATTCTTCAGATGGATTAGAATAGAATTAAATTTGAATTAAGATATATTACAAAATTTTTAAAAGGAATTTACAATTAAAAATTTAAAATTCTATAAAAAACGGTGATACCTAAAATATATTCATTGATAATAAAGTAAAAAGAAAAACCCATCAATACCGAAGAACGGAAAAAAAACGAAGATGCAATTAAATCACTTATTGCATATTGTAGGTTTTATTTTTTGTGCATTGGAGGGTTTCCTTAACAGGGATATAGAATTAATTTCTTTTTTAAAATACATATTTAAATTATGGTTTGGTTTGGTTTCTTTGTTTAATGGCATATCAACTCTTTTTAGGTTATTTAATGCCAAAGCCATTCTTCTAGAAGAACAGTAGTGGTACTATTTAACCTATAGCTCGGAGGATAAGGGGGTTCATACCTTTCACAAGGGTATTTGCCCGAAAGTGAATGTAATAGCGCGACTGGAGTACGAACTCGCGTACTACGATTCCGCTTTAACCATTACACCACGAGTAGACCCCCTTTAAATTATGACACGTGACTCTTTATGTAAGATAAATATTCCCCGGAGTTAACGATGAAAAGATAATAATTTTTCCAAATCCATCTAAAGAATCCATCATAAATGGATGAAATAAAATCTATAATGGATTATACTAATTGATTTTCTTGTGCCTCAGTGATATATATAATACTGCCTTCTTTGGTCTAAACACTCTCCTCTAATGTTCGGGTGATGTCTTTATTTGGAGTGTTCATGTTTTTGTATTCAAATTATCAAGCGGAATCGCTTCAGCAATATGTAGATAAGTATCTTAGGACCAGTTTAAGAAGATGAGAAAAAAATCTATTGGCAAGTATTTGTATGCTTGACCATTGGGTTTTGTCTGCCAGTAATGTAACCTTTTACTGTGTTACCGCCTTTGGGAAATGAAAAAGAAGTGTAGCGAATCTTCCATTCATCATTCTTTTCGGATATGATAAATCACTTCCTTATTAAGGTGTGTTGTCTCGTTAAATGGTTTCCTCTTGTAGTCATCCCATAAATGTGACGATATATTAGATATTGGTGATAAAAAGGACTTCTGGATGTCTCTTCCAGATTATGATTGAAGTGCACTAGAGCAAAGAGTACAGTTTAACCTCCATGCTATACGTGGGTATATATCTACCTTCGAAGTTCTCCACATATATATATATATATCATCATCATCTTGTTGCGTCCGGCCGTGTGTGGGTGGGTTTATAGTTAGGGTGTTAGAACGAAAGAGGGAGAGAGACAGACAAAGAGAGAGAGAGAGAGATAATGGAGTGAGAATGAGAGAGATAGTGATTATATATTCTTCATATCATATTCCTGTGGTTGGTTTTCAGCTCGTGATTTACGGGTTCGATCCACGATAAGAGACGTAATTCATATGTTGATTTTCAAGGCATTCATAAAATCTGGTGCCCGTGGTGTAATGGTTATCGTCACAGGATATGAACACGGCGATACGAGTTCAATTCCTGGACAAGACTGATTGCATTTCACATAGCACTAATACCCTTGGAAAAGGTATGAATCCAATTATTCTCCCTCCAGCTATGGATAAATAGTAGGGCAGACTAGGTTCTTCAGCGTTAGTGAGGCAACTAGTCTAGGAGAAGGAAAACTCTGAATTAAAACCTCTTAAACTCCGCTTAAAAAAAATTGACCTTGTGTCATATCCTGCCAGAGCGGAGGGGTTGGGTAAATAGGATAAAATCTGGTGCACTATGCAAAACATTCTCTCACAAAATTTTGTAATCAAACCGGCAATGTATTTGTAGAATCTGTAACCTAGACATCATTATATATTTCTTTTTATCTATCAATCTCTCTACCTATCCGTATGTATGTGTCAATCTTTTTATCTATCTTATATTTATAGACATATAAATATACATATGAATATATAAACCAGTCTATCTATCTATCTAAGCGTGTCATTCAATAGATAAGGCGATTCTTTAAAAAAGCAAAACTTATCTTCGGTACATTTTTCCATGAATGTCGACGCCTGCATTATTTAGAATCAGATTATAGTAAAAAGTATTTTAATCTCAAAAACATATTTGCTTTGAGGTTATTCAAAAATGGTAGTAAATCAATCAGTAGACAGCAGGTCAATCATAAAATTTGGTGGGCACTATGAAATTAACGAATCTAAGTGAGTTATGGACCAAAAAACATGTTTACGTTAAAATATTTTCAAATAGGCAAAACGTAGTTCTGCTAGTACGAGCTTGAGTTGAAAAGGTATTCAATTGAGTGGGAACACATTAACACACCGTTTAAGAAAAAGTTGGGAGCGTAGTGGTCAGTAAAGAATGTTATGCCAACAATATTGTGAGATATGAATGGAACCATTATTATTGATTTTCTTGAAAATGGTGCAACTGTAAGAAGTGGTCCCTGTTGCCAATGCTTCCGGTAAAATGTATCTTATTTATTGAATGGTTATTTTTTCTCACTTATTTAATAAATAACCCTCGTATACCTATATATATATATATATATATATAGATATAGGAGGGTTATTTATTAAATATATATATATATATATATATATATATATGTATATATATAAATTCCTACAGAATCAGAAAAATCTGCCTGGTTTTTACCTAAATGGATCAGCAGGACGATTCTTACTGCAAGCATTCATATTTCGCTCGACTTAGTGTATTGAGGACGCTTACATTTAGCTTGAGGAATCTTGACGGTGATTTTTCTTTTGGCAAGGCATGCATTACTATTTGATTATTTACACGTAGTACGCATCGTTAATTTTTTTCTTCTTTTATGGAATTTTTTCCCGATATCAATTTGTGTAATATTTTTATTACCAAATTATATCATCTGTTTTTTTCACACCATTGGAATTATATAATAGTTTTAAAAAATTACACACACACAAACACACACACACACATGCTTATATATATTTATATATATGGATGTGTGTGTGTCTTATTCTCTTCATCTATCAGTATATGTAAGTCCATTCATCTGCATATATATATGTATATATATATGATATTCTCTTCCTCTCTTTCTCTCTCTCTCTCTCTGCATATATATATATATATATGTGTGTGTATCTATCTATCTATCTATCTATCTATCTGTCTGTCTCTTTCTCTATCTATCAATCTATCAGTCTCTTCATATCTTTCTCTGATTCTCTCTCTCTCTCTCTCTGTCTCTATCTATTTACATAAACGGTTCTATTTCTTTACCAACAATCTATCTATCAACCTGTCTAAGTGTATGCATCAGACAGTCGTTCTACGTCACGTATCATATCGCTCCATAATGCAATACGTCATCTAATGCATTGTCTTATCAAAGGGTTTGACTCTAAGGTCTGACACTGGAGGGCTAACAGATTACAGGTTTTCGTCCAGTATGTGTAACGAACGTCATTGGATAACTAGCGATTTAGAATCGCGGTTGCGAGCTGATTGATTGGCTGAAGAATTTCACATGACCAAAAAAAAAAAAAAAAGAAAAAAATAGGTTTTAGTTTTATCATCATAATTATTCGTAGTATCTTAATATTGGTGGTAGTATTTAGAGTTATTGAGAACAACACTGGGTCGGACGAAGATGACAGGTTTTTCTATTCATCGTTAATTCAAGACATTATGGTTGGAAGCTCACGGAAAAGGCCGGTCTTATAGAATTAAAACATCAAATGTTATACCGGGGAGCAAAACTATAAATACGGTTTTGTGAACCTATTTCATCACCGAAATAGAAATGATGATCGATGGCTTTTGAATCACGTCCGAGAGAAAATGGCACATGACCCTCTGCAATATGTCATATATCATCATCATCATCATATCGTGCTGGCAGCACGGATATCCCTGACCCTCTCTCGCCACTCCTCCCTATCGTTCATCGCCCTAGGTAGGTCTTCAGGACAACAACCTGTATCCTCACATAGCTGCTGAATGTACGTTCGTGCTGGTCGTCCTGCTTTTGCGCGGCCGTGTGTGGGGATCCATAAGAGTACATCTCTTATGAGTTCATCTCTGCTTCTCCAGCAATGTCCTGCATGTCTGGTTCGCCTAACTTGAATAGTTTTCGTGATAGGGGGCAGGTGGCCGTACAGTTGGTGTCTTATGGGGTGTTGCTGCCAGGACTTGTTCAGGATTGCACGCAGCATTCTTGTGTAATTGACATCTAGTTTCTTCTCCAGCCGTTTTGTTAGCGTCCATGTAGTGCATCCATATAGCAGTATCGATGTGACCGCTGCCTGGAAGAAACTGCGTTTCATTTTATCGGTTAGGTCTGATTTCCATATAGTCGATAGCCTATTGATAGCTGTCCATGCTTTCGTTAACCTCGTTTCGATGTCCTTTTCGGTTGATTCGACGCTGCTTCCTAGGTACGTGAATTTGTCTACTAGTTTAAGAGGGGTTCCTTCTAGAGTGGAGATGTCCCCCGTTTGGTTATAGCACATATATTCCGTTTTGTGTGCATTAACATGGAGGCCTATGCTTGCTGCTGCTCGTTCCAGGCTATGCAGAAGTGTTTCGGCTTGGTCAGGTGTATTTGCCAGTATGTTATATATATATATATATATATATATATGTGTGTGTGTGTGTGTGTGTGTGTGTGCGTATTTCTATCTAATTTATTTCTTATATCAGTATACATCTATCTTCTATCTATATATCTATCTTAATTCATTCAAGTATTTAAGCATATTCATATATATATATATATATATATATATATATATATATATATGTTTGTGTGTGTGTGTCTCTCTCTTTCTCTCTCTCCCAAACACAAACTCTTTCTCTCTCTCTCTCTCTCTCTCTTTCTGTCCGTGTGTCTGTGTATGTCCGTGCGTTTGTGTTTGTGTTTGATTTTCTAATCGCATATTAATTGTTGTGGTATATTTAATGCAACAGCTATACTTGTAGAAGAGTAGTAGCGGTACAATTTAGCCTATAGCTGTGTTATCTAATATGCCAAAGACCTTCCCTATATATATATATATATATAAGTGCATGTGTGTATATATTGGTCTTCGTATTTACTATGTTAGT
Source organism: Sepioteuthis lessoniana (assembly GCA_963585895.1). NCBI lineage: Eukaryota > Metazoa > Mollusca > Cephalopoda > Myopsida > Loliginidae > Sepioteuthis > Sepioteuthis lessoniana. The sequence goes on along the minus strand of CAUZXS010005687.1, from coordinate 13,092 downwards.
TTGACATAAGTTTATATTTACCTCTCTTTCTCTCTCTCTCTGTCTCTTTCTCTTTTGCTCTTTTTCACTCTCTTTCACTCCCTTTCTTTCATTCTATCTGTCTGTCTGTCCCTCTCTCTTAATTTATATATATATATATATATATATATATATATATCTGTGTGTGTGTGTGTGTGTGTGAGAGAGAGAGAGAGAGAGAGAGAGAGAGAGAGAGAGAGAGAGAGAGAGAGTCAGTCGTTTGATATCATTTTATTCTCGTTTTATCTTATTCATTTTCTCCTTTTTATCTTAATTTGCTGAGATAAATGCTTGTTGTAGTCTCAGTAAAACCCAGAAGACGGCTTCTTATATTCAGAGATAGGTAGTCATTAGAAGAGTTTTATCTCCCTAATCGTTTTACAATTATACCATTAAATATATTCATCTTCTTGTAACCTCTACAAGGTTTACTCAAGGTTGTATGGAAGAGCAGCAGTTCTTAAGGCCGCAGGATTCCTCTTTTCACCAAGTGGATATTGCACAATTGTTCATTTATCTGACAACACGCCTACCAAGAATAAGTTTTAATACAACACTGGACTTTGGTGTTACATAACAGATTATTGAGATTCTTTATTGAAATGCATTGTCGCATTCAAACTATGTACTTATCCATCAAATACGTAAGAAAATTCAATAGTTTAACCATTATGACTGAAAACCATTGAACTCGAGGTAAATCTGAGACCACGGTTTCAATCAGATGACTAGAACGGTTCAAGAGGTAGAATGATGTTAACCCGTTAGTGGTAAACACTCGGTCCGAGTGGTTAAATACTCCATTTTGTTCTGATTCCCCTTTTATGTCGTTGCTAGTAATGAAGGGGAAATAGCCTGCTATAATTTGTATTAGCTGATTTCTAAAGCAGAATATTAAATTATCTAATACCACTAAGATAAACTGCTACCTTCATCAAGGTATATAACATGCTATTTAGGATCTTGTTCAGGGCAGAAGGTAGTCATTATTTTGTGGACAAGATTTTATGTATGATCAGGATACATATATATATATATATATATATATATAGAGAGAGAGAGAGAGAGTACTGGGCCATTCGTTTAACGAGTAGAGTCTTCGCCAATAGTCCGGTAGACCGGGGGTTCAGTCCCAGGTCGAGTCATACCCAAGACTCAAAAAATGATACTTTATTCCACCTTGCTTAACCCTCTACATTATAAAGTAAGGATCAAGGTTAAAGTGGAGCAATTCAGGGAATGGAGTAGAACCCTCCACTACATCTCGGTGTTGTAGCTATTGAAAAGGAAGCCTTTGGGTCACCCCCGACTTAGGTTGCCAACTTTAATACACACATACACACGCACCCACATACACACATACACACACGCACGCATATATATATATATATATATATAGTTGTACTTGAAATTGTGTTTGAAATACATTTATAAATATATTGATTCTGGCTCACCTCAGGATCTGCAATGTGAAAGCCAAAATCATGTTTTGTTTTCATCCTGATTTATTGTTATTGTATTTATAGTTTAAAATATTGTTCTCTCTCACTTTTTTTAACTTTATGGCTCTCTCTCTCTCTCTCTCTCTCTCTCTCTCTCTCTCTCTTGACACAGTCTTATTGTGTTAGCCAGTGATCCGCGAGACCAATGTTCAATGGTTGAGTAATACCAAAGTCCCTGGTTGAGTAATACCAAAGACACAAAAAATTATAAGGGCCGAAGGCGCAATCAAGGGAAAGGAGTAGATCCCTTCCCAACACCTCTTTAGAAAGCTTTCGGGTCGCCTTCGACAACAATCGGCCTACTAACTTATATATAAATATTTGAGTTCTCTAGCGAAGAAGTAATCGTGTTGCCATTAGCGCCTTTGCAAGTCTCTTCGTATTTGAATTGAGATCTCGGCGGCCGTTTGAACGGATGTATGTAAACAATAGTAATTGTGATTCATAACCGTTTAAAAATGTACTTCGTAGCTAATATCTCCTCGTAGCTAAATTGTTAGAAGCTTTGGCTTGGTGTTTCAGTCAACCGGGTTTCGATCCCAGCTACGGGGAGGTACTGTCTAGCCACACTGATGAGTTCTGATAGAACGAAACAGATCTGTCTGTGGTTGGCTATATATATATATATATGTGTGTGTGTGTGTGTGTGTACGTTGGTATGTGTACGAATGTAGATGTGTATGGACATATGGTGTATGTGTGTAAGTGGGCAAATTAATTTGTTGTGCCATGGTCATATAGTAAAACCTCCTTTTAAACGAAGAAGTATTATTGCATGAGAATAAAAATACTAATGTTTAAGTATTTAAATAGTTACTACACTTTATGTCATATTGAATACATTAATTTTAATTTTCTTACTTTTTTTAAAACTTTATTTTAACCTTTGTAATTACCATATATTGTCGATTATTTTAGCGAAGAATTATATTTCTAGCGTTATATTCATTATTAAGTCAACCAGAAACTTGATTCGGTTATTTTTTTCTATAATAACAGAAACAACTTCTTAACCCTTACTGTTTTGTTTTCATTTGCTTTGTGTATTATCATAAATAGAAATTAATAATTATTTTGCCTGTTTTTTATCATTAAATCTAAATATAATTTTCACTTGAAATTGTCGGTTCCCTTAGATAAAACAAAAAAGTTTCGGCGGTTCTTAGTTTATACAATGAGAAAATTCAGTGCTCTCGTGAAAAAAGAAAAAAAAAAAAAACGAAGAAAAACAAAGGAAATAAAGACTACCACCTACAACAAATAAACAGCTAAAAGAAAAAAAAAAAAAAAAAGAAAGCGAGAAAATTTCTCGACAGGATTGCCAATTAAAATGGGGCGTGTGACGCAAATTACATTTTTTGAAAAACTCTGAAATGGGATTGAAATATTCATAACAAAGAAAATATATAATTCTTTAGAAATAATTTTGTTTATCTTCCTGTCATAATTTAATATGAAATGCGTCATAATTTGTGACGGAAGAGGCACAGTTTGTAGATTATATTTAACGCTCGAGTGCCCCACAAAATGATTGTCTATTTCGTCTATGCACTGTCAATTTATACTGCATTGTTTTATTTCGATATTAGCAATGAACAATTCCTGAAAATATTTGGACGATTGCGTTGGATATTGACTTGAAGAACTCCCTGTGATCCTATCGTATCACATTTTCGGATAGTTCGTTTATCAATCCTATCTGTACCCACGCTGTGTTTGAAAGATCAACTGACAAGGAATGACACAATCCATCCGGAACTTCTTCTGACGGTCGGGGTGATCCGTTGAAAGAAAGTTGCCATGGTGTTGGCCACTCAAAAACAAGAATAACTCTAAGTCAAAAATTAACAATCATTTATTGTTCGATGTTCAAACTGCATGCAATAGTACAAGAAACAGATAGAGACAGAATCTGTAAGGGTCTCTGAACAGACAAAAAGAGACACGTCCCCCTCAGCCTGACATAACTCTCGGAATGCAAACTTCTACCTGACTGGCTAACAGACCACTTTTTCAAAATTTGCTAATTTTTATATATTTAAATTCAGTATATCGGTGGAGGTGATGTCATCTTGTTGAATAATTGCGTCATCTCTCACGTGTCCAAAATTCACAGTTTTTACTTTTCCTATCAAACCCATCACAGACAAGATATGAATCCATTTTGGTTACATTTTGGCCTTCTTGTGTAGAACGTTATGTACTGACTTACACTTTCCATCTTGACTTAAATACCCGCTCAAAGACCTCAGCCAACCCAACATCCAACTGAAAAACTCGTAGTCCAACCACACCAGACAATATAATAATTAACCATCACGGCAACTGTGTCACACACCCTTTGATATGCCACGTAATTTTCATGGATGGTATGCTAGAAGGAACAAAAATAACTGTATATACACCTGATTCATAAAGCAAACGGGAGGTTGGTATATCGGTGGGAATGCCAGGTAAGTTGCAAGGGTGGCATACTTGAAGGACGTCGAACACTGGGAACAAAAATAACAGGATATGCACCTAGTTCCTAAAATATTGAGGACACAGGTGTCACCCCCCTCGGCAGAAATGTCACATAAATTGCATGGGATGCATGCTAGAAGTAAAAGTGCTAAGGTGTAATGTAAAAGTAGTAGGTTGGAGATGTGGCCACGAGAATTGGCGTGGGCATCCAGAATATTATATAACGGTCCGAAGAACAGAACGGCCGAAAAGTTTGCAGAAGATCCGTACCTCCGCCAGTATGTGAGCAAACATCATCCATCTTCGACTCTCTCTCTCTCTCTCTCTCTCTCTCTCTCATACACACACACACACAAACACACATACACACACTCTTGCCCGTCCGTACATTTTGGGTAATAAAAGGAGAAAAGAAAAGAAGCAGATTATATTCTTATAGACCAGTGTTGTCGTTTTTCTCTGCTATTCAACTATCGACTTTAACCAATTTTCGAAAGGAAAATTTGTCTCACAAAAAAAATAACATTTTTTTTTTTTTATCAAGGTGTTAGAGCAATGCCAAATTAATAGTTATTTTTAGCAGTCTATGCAAAGAACTATGAAACATTCCTAGTAAGAAGTATTTACCAGGGAAATTAATAGGCAAGTCAGTGTCAGTGATAAAACAACTATAGTTTCTTAGTCAAAATGAAATATGTCACTTAGTGTCTGGAGAGCTATACTTCATTGGTTGAATTGCCATTCAAAGAAAGGTGAAAACGAAATATTGAAAATAAGAACAAGATATAGAAAATCACTGGTTCTTAACCATTTTTGTGGGGTGGAGGGATTGTTATAAAAATATTATTTACAGAGCAATTTCTAATCGTGATAAATGTCCGGATATATTGGACCACCATTGAAAATCCTATCTGTGCCTCATAAGGTTTCCTAGTTTGTAATTATAAGCATTTTGATATTATACAGAGGGCGAAAAATATAGCTTCTACATTTTATATTGTCACTTGTTTGGTGTGAGTGATCTTACGCAAATGGTTATGATAGCTCTATCTAATGTTTGATCATTTTTTCCAGATACAATAAGATATGATCATGGTTTAGACTTGTGAACACAGTGCGTTTGCTGTTGAAACGGTTTCGAAGACTAGTGAGTCTGTAATTGCTACACAGAAAGCTTTTCGTGCACATTTCATTTAATGTTAAGATGGTGTTGTTTCGGATGTATTTTCAACCTATATAGGTATCGATAGTATCTGATATAAGAAAAGAAAGAGGAAAGAAATCATTACAATTCATTTTCAATCGTATTTTCAATTATATTTTTAAAGAGTGTTTTGTGGATCACATTTATCATTATTTTAAACAGTGACAGAATTGTTCCCAACATTACTGTTGATAAAAAGCAGCATCGTTATTGTAAATTAAATCACCCTCAAAAAGTTAAATACATTTTTCTCAAAAATAAGATAAATATAGTTACCTCTAAAAGTGCGGTTTTCCTTCATAAAACGGAATATTCTTTTGCATTTGGAACTTAATATTTCCTTTATTTTTTATAACAAAAATGTAGCTATTAAATCACCCCAATGAAAACTGAAAACAAAGTCTATGCATGGCGTAATGGCTGACATGCACGACTTTGACGTCCTAATAAGCGAGTTTGAACTACAGTTGCGTTAGAACGTTATCATTCGAATTATAACCAATGTCAAAGATATGATTTCCATTATACACCAGGAAAAAAATGGTTATACAACTCTCTTTCTACACATTTGGAATTGACATTAAAAATGCACGATGGTTTATATGCCATTAAAAAAAGAAACCAAACTAGAATACATACATACATACATATATATATATATATATATATATATATATATATATATATATGTATATTTAGGCAGCATTTTTCGTTAATGCAAATTTCATTAAACATAATAGACATTTTATGTCTACATATTTTCTTTTGGATCCGTTCGAATTCCCGTATTACTTTTATTGTATTCTGGGGGAATTGATTTATGTATTGTCCATAGTTGCATGTATCCCTAGTACTTTCTGCCCGACTTTGGGCCATCATCAGGGGAGGATCTACTACAAAAGTGATGTAACTTTTGTTTTAGAATATTACAACTGTGTAAGGGCGTCTTTGCCGTTGAAGGTTTTGGCGTTTGTTTTTGAATGTGATTCTATATTTAGTGCCAGTAGCTAAAGACATTTAAGTACATTAGCACTGGTTTGAAAATTAATTCTTTTAAGTGTTGGCTGCAGGTTTCTGATATGTAATGCTTCGAGAATCTGAAGTTTTTGTTTATTATTTTGATGTTCTAATATTGTTGTGTTGTCGGTGAGAATTTTCCGTAGCTGTGCCGTTGGGCATGAATGTTTTTTTAAATGCTGAGCTATTGAACTTGTGTCTGAAAGGTGCATTGTAAGTCTCCTCGACAGGGTAGTTGAGGTTAAACCAACATATATATTATTATTATCAGAGATACAATCTCCTAAAGGATTGTTTATATATATATATATTATATATATTCATCATACAACGTGTGAAAGCACGTGCGATACCATGTCCTCATCAGCCGCCAACCAGGGGTGATAACACAGTTTCAGTAGCTCAATGCTATTAAATAAAGAAAGCAAACTAGAACATATACACACACATATATATATATATATTTCTTTAAGAAAAAACAAAAAAACGTTTACATTAGGATGATAAATTTATTTAAAAAATTTATCAGCAAAGAGAAAATATTCCAAGAGAGTAGTAAGATATATAGGGATGCCCTTAAAAATAGTGGTTTTAGGGAAGAGTTTACCTATCAAGAAAAAAATATACCTAATGATATTAATAAAGAAAAAAAAAGAAGTATGGTAAAAAAAAGTAATAGAAAAATTATATGGTTTAACCCCCATTTTTGTAGACCCGCTAGTATAAAGGTAGGTAAATATTTTTTGAAACTGATGGATAAGCACTTTAAACATGATAATATACTACATAAAATATTTAATAGAAAAACGTTAAAAATTAGTTACTCCTGCACGAAAAATATTTTTCAAATAATTAATAATCATAATAAAGAGATAATTATGGAATTTCAGTACCGAACGAATAATAATGATGATAACAATAATAATAATAGTAAACAAAACGAATGTAATTATAAAACTCAAAATAATTGTCCTATGAATGGATTATTTAACTTAAATAATGTAGTATACCAAGGAATTATTTACCCAAAAGAGAATGTTAGGGATAAAAAAAAAAAACTTATATCGGAATTTCCTCCAGGAAATGGAAAATTAGATACGCTAATCATAAATTTTCTTTCTCCCATGAACATCTGAAACACCAAACACCCCTATCTAAGCATTTTTGGAGTTTGAAAAATAAAGGTCTAACCCCTGAGATTCAATGGTCCATATTGAAAAAGTCTGATTCTCCAAAAAGTTTTGATAGTTGTAATCTGTGCTTAGAGGAATAAAATACAAATAATGATATACGCAGACAGTGAAAAATTATTAAATCAGCGATGTGAATCAATAGCTCGATGTAGAAATCGGAATAAATTTTAACTGTAGACAAATTATCATAGATAATGCTTAGATAAAAAAAAACCCACCTCGGATTAGATTGAGATTTAAGGTGAAATGAATAAAAATAAAATAAAATAAAATAAAAAGATGAGAAGAAATCATGTGATGTGTACGTACTCTTCAATGGAAGGGTAAGTGAATTAATAGGCTCGAAAATAGAATTTGAAATTAAAAATTTCAATTCTAAATTTGAATTTAATTTAATATAAGGATTACTGTATCCTTACACGAGGTTATTAAAGAAAGTTGTACTTTCCTAAATTAGTATTAAATCTGGAGTTTTAAGTTGAAATGTATTTAGATTTAAAAAATAGAAAAGTAAAAAAAAAATAATTTGCTATAATTCCAACCGGCAATAAAAAAACGGAAGTGGGCTAAATGAGGAGAAAATTCTTCACCCCTCTTCTACCCCCTCCTACCCTTCTTTCCTGTGTCTATTCTTAATTATTTTATCCATTAGATCTGAAGACGTCCTGGAATTTTTGGTGTTTTTGATTTATATCAAAAACACAGAACAGGATGGAAATAAATTTATAATCCTAATGTGACCAGTTTTTGTTTTTTCTTTAAGAAATTATTGTTCTGTAACGTCAGTTACATTGATCTCTTTACCAGGAAAATTTAATGTTCACTGTTGAACTTACTTTTTTTTTTTTTTGTCCAGATGGAATTTCTTCCAACTCTGGTTTAACTGGACCGAATAATACTATATATATATATATATATATATATATATATATATATATATATATATATATTTGATTAAGCAATATATACATTTTTGCCAACATATTTTTTTTATTTATCCTTTTAAATTGCCGTCTCCATTTTATGATATCCAGTGGGTAGTGGTTTATAAACATCCTATAATTAATTGGTTCCCTTACATTTTCTGCCAGATCTTGGGACAACATCAGGGGGTGTATATTGTAAAAGCAATGTGACCTTTGCATGTACATTATTACTTTGTAAGAATTGAGTGTTTTTGTTTATACTGGTGTATTGTTTCAGAATATATTTTTAAATTTGGTTTTATAAATTGTAGCGGTAACTAAAGACATTGGCACTTGATTAAAAATCTACTGCTTTGTGTTTAGGATGTTTATTTCATACAAGGAGCGCTGCAAAAATCTGTAACATTTCTTGTTATTTTATTGTTCTAATATTGTGTTTTCGGTGAGAATTTTTCGAAATTCAGTTGTTGGACAGGAACGATTTTTATATCTTTGGTTATTTAACTGGTGTCAAAGAGATGCATAGTGAGTCGTCTTGATAGAGTAGTTGAGGTTAAACCAACGTATATATTGTTTTTTAGGGAAGCTATCTCCTAACAGACATTTATATTGATATATAACGTTCGTTTTTTGCAAAACTTCAATAGTGTGGAGGAAGTATAATTAAGTTTGAGGTTTTAAATCTATTATAGCATATGGTAAATCTTATTCCTTTTTTAAAATAAAATCAGTGCGGATTATGTTTCTTTAAATCAACATTTTAAAGATAATTTTATCCAATTTAGAATTTTAGTGCATTTTGTTGAGGTAAAAAAGATTGAAAATTCTTGTTTATTGGGTGAAATATTGCAGCTTTTATTTTGTAGGCAAACATTCTTAATTGTACGTTTAATTTCTTTATCAACAATACAGTTAGGAAACCCATTATTTATGAGAGCTTGTTTTATGGTTTTTGATTATTTATAAAATATTGTTTTGGAGAAGGAGATTAATTTTGAATTGGATATTAGGTTGCTAATAATTAATTTTGAATCCAGTGCTAATGTTCTTAAATATCTTTAGCTACGGCTGCAATTTATAGAACCAAATTTAAAAATAAAAGCTGCCACAATACACCAGAGTAAACAAAAAAATGTACAATTTTTACAAAGTAATGTACAAGCAAAAAGAACACCACTTTTGCAATGGCCCAAGATCGGGCAAAAAGTAATCGCGAACAAATTAATTATTTACAAATCAATTACCGCCGGATATCATAAAATTGAGACGACATCTTGAGAGGATGAATACAAAAATATGTAGACAAAAAAAATTACATTATTTAGTAAAATATGTATTAATGAAGAAATACTGACCAAGTAATCATGTCTTAAAATGGTTAGCTAGCTAGCTAGCTAGATAGATAGATAGATAGATAGAAAGACATACGCACACTAACAGACTGTGCCTCTAGAAATTCTACAGAATAGTACAATCCTTATAAGAAAAATTTATACAACATATAAATCATTGTCGTTATTTATTTTCAACTCCCCCTTTATATATATATATATATATATACTAATCTAATATCTACCAGCATTCATGGTACCAGAAAAAAAAACGAAAAAAAAACCCCGCCAGGAACAAGAGATAAAAGTATCTCGAAATCACCGCCCGGGGGAAAAAGAAAAAATTATAGGTCAAAAAGAAAGAAAAGGCCAACCTCGTTCGACCCCTTGAAAAAAAAATCAAGGGATACGCAGTCAGTTGGTCAAAAGAAAACTAAAACCTTCCGCGAATCCTGCAATGCAACAATTACAAAAGTGCTCAACACAAGTGGAGCCAATTATGAAATTAACTTAAATCGCGAGTCGGAAATCTTCTACTAAAGTTTCACCTTATCGGATCATCAGGAAGCCTAACTCCAACTCCAATATATATATATATATATATATATATTTGTGTGTGGGTGCGTGTGTGAGCGCGAGTTCACATGTGAACTGACACAATCGAGATGGAACTAAGAAAAAATGTCCTATTCAAAAAGCCTTTTTCATTATTTAATATCATTTTCCCTTTTAAATATATACTAAATAAAATGTTATGTAATGTTCCAAGTTCATAATCTGGAAAAAAAAAAAACTACAAGAAGAATAAACTTACCTGGTAAATATAATCACGTACGATATTTTTGGTCTGTGATTTGTTTGGAATTCTCATTTGCAAAGCTTCGGTTGACTCAGTGCCAGCAATATATGGTAACAAGTGAGAATCAAACTCACTTGCAATGGCCTGTTGTACGAGCTCGTTGACCATTACCCGAGCGAACATTCTCATTAGTTTTTGTTCAAGGTCGAAAATATGGAACAGCTAATGATAATTGATGTACACAGCTACGTTTTTCAGCCCTATTTCTCAAAATACTGCGCCAAACCAAGCAAATTCAGCTAAGTCTAAGTCCAAATCAGAAATATGGGGCACATATTGAGAATTAAGCTCACTCGCAAAGGTCTGCTCGCCAATCTTGCCAGTCATTACGCTATTCAATGCTTTTATAAATCATTTACTAAGCTTAGCTTAGTTTGACCCAAGGCCAATATTTTATGGCCCCTAGTGAGAATCGAACTCAGTAACAACGATCTACTTGCCTAAACCTATTTTATCTTACTTAAACTACCGACTCTACCGGCAAATACCCTTTTCTTTCAGTTCTTTACTTCTAGTAATCTCCAGGATCGTTTTATTCGTCGCTACTTTTGAGAAGAATGTTATACCTCGAATCGGCAGAACCATTTTAGGACTGTTGTAATATTAGAAGGCAATATCTACTTACCTCTTTTCAGGATACGCTAAAGATTTTATCTATTTCCTCCCACAACTTTTTTAATGCATACTCACTTAGATTAGCCATATTAGAAAATAGACTGAGAGAGTGCATAGTGGTTGATATAGTTTGGTTCGGTTTGGTTTTATGGCATATCAACCATTATAGGTTAGTTAATGCCAAATCCTGTTTTATATATATACATATATCGGATATATGATTAGTAAATGCATTTTGTTGATACACATAGTCAAATGATCAAACAGTTCTATTTCTAAAAATCAAGTTTGCATAAGTTAACAAAATTCAATGGCTCTCACTATTGCTATGTATAATTAACACTTTAATTAAATATCAGTCATTTGTTTACACAGTTAAATGATCAAACAGTTCTTGTTCTAATAGTTCAATTCAGCATGAGGCATTTGTTTGCTCTCAGTCTGAATGCCAATCAGTTCTATTTAACCCATAGAGAGGACCCTAACAGGTGCTTCCACTCTGGGCAAGAGTGGACCGTTGAGCAATGGCAGTGAAATGGTACTCAACATTCCTCAAAGTTTCAGTATTACTGAGGCCTCCTCAACAGATTGTTTAATGTCATCTCCAGGATACCCCTTGCGGCAGAGTCCGACCACTCGGCAGAGAAGCAGTCGGTGTAATCTACAACCCTAGATAACTAGGCTGTGATGGCGGTTAATATATTTAAATCCTTTAAACCAAAGCAAAAATTGAGGCGAAATATCATCATCATCATCATCAAGTGTTGTCAGCATGGAGTCCCTTGACTTTTTAACTAACCATCCGTGCCTCTCATTTATCCCTTCCGGCAAGTCCTCTTTACTGTATATGGTGTCAATACAGAGTTGATTAATATAAGTTTTTGTTAGTCGGTCGAAACTAATGTCCATGTGCAGGAGCACGGGCAGTTGCAAGACGTATGTAACGTATATATTCTAATTAAAATGTGCTAACAAATTATTTGTTTTCGTAAAAGGATAATTCCCAGTTACATAGGTCGTTACTGAAGTCGGAGATGACAAATACTTTGGTCGAATGATTAATCAGTGAAGGTGGACAGCAGAGGTGCCCGTGGTGTAATGGTTATCGTCGTAGGAAATGGACACGGCAACACGAGTTCAAATCCAAGACGAGACTGATTGCATTTCACATAGCACTAATATCCTTGGGAAAGGTATGAATCCAATTATTCTCCCTCCACCTATGCGTAAATAGTAGGGCAGACTGCGTTCTTCAGGCTCGATGGGGCATCTAGTCTAGGAGAAGAAAAACTCTGAATTCAAGCCCTGTTAAACTTCGCTTAAAAATGACCTTGTGTCATATCCTACCCGAGCGGAGGGATTGGTAAATAAGATTAATTAGTGAAGGTTAATAATACATAATTTACGAATATTCACAGATAAACTTTTAAATAACATTCAGTTCATTAAAACCGTTTTTTACGAAAGTCAAAAAAGTGTTTCAGACATAATATCCGTTGCATTATACAATATAAAATTATAATTACTAAAGCTCGTTGAGTAAATTTAACATTTATAAATATATTTGATATTTGAAACCGATTCCTGTACGCTTTTTAATAGATTAGTAAAATAGCCACCTAAAAATAAACACAAATGCGCCCCCACACAGATATATATACACACACACACACATATATATATATATATATATATATATATATATATATATATATATATGTGTGTGTGTGTGTGTGTGTGCAGCTACATATCTATCTATATATCTATCTATCTGTCCGTGTGTATCTCTTTTTCTATCTATATATCTATATATATATATGTGTGTGTGTGTGTGTGTGTGTGTCTTTGAGTCTGTGTCTGTGGATCTATCTATCTATCTATCTATCTATCTATCTATCTATCTATCTGTGTGTCTATCTATCTATCTATGTATATATATATATATATATATTTATGTGTGTGTG
>CAUZXS010005686.1:87500-161541 GCA_963585895.1 Sepioteuthis lessoniana | reverse complement strand
TATATATATATATATATCTTTGCCTGAACTTAGAACTGTTTTCTTCATATTCCAATGTTTTACTTGAATAAACAGCTAACATAACACTTGAGCAATCTCTCTTGTTCATTGGCAATCTGTCAGAATTTTTCATTAAACAATGATTCTTTTTTTTACTTTTTTATTTTTTCATTTTGTATGTATATATAGGTAAGTAGGTGCGTGTTTGTATATTTGTTGATTTTAATTCTTTATTTTCTGTTTCAAATTTAAAGTTTTGCCAAATAACTTAACACTTGAATGATTTTTTTTGTTTGAAATCACTGTATAAGAAAACTTTCATCAAGAAATAATTACACTTTTTTTGTTTCATATATTTTATGGGATTTTTTCCCCCTTTATTTTTTCCCCAAGAAGAAAGTTCCGATAAATGTATAATTGAGATTATGCATGCTGTTTTGTTGCAGACAAAGAACTGTTTTTTTCTTTCGTTTTGTTTTATAGGAAAAAAAATCACCTTTTTTTTTTTAATTCTACAACAGTTAAAAATATAGAAACCATCAGTTTGAAGACATATAACTTTGTTTTTGTTTTTGGGATTTGGGGGGGTGTTTGTTCTTTGTGGGGGAGGGTCTTTTTAATGAAATTATGACACCAATTTATAATAATCTTTTGAAAAATCTTTTTGGGTAATCTAGTAAATTTGAAAGAAAGAAAGAAAGAAAGAAAGAATTAAATGAGAGCAAAAAAGCAAAGAAAAGAGAAATAAAAAAGAAACTGAGATAGATAGATAGATAGATAGATAGATAGATAGAACATAGTGACTGAACTGAGAATTAATTTTTATTTATTTATTTATTGCGGACTTTTCCCCCTCATCTTAGTAGTTTTTTGTGTTGTTTCTTCTTTCACTACATTTCGGCCAAATTCCTCTGGCCTTCTTCAGGTGATTTACCGCGACCTCGGATAGGAATGCTGAGTCTTGTAACCATATCCCCAGTAATTACTGCCTTCCATAGTTGTTGTCTATCGCACCACGTTTTTGACCAAGTAAACCTCTGGCCGGCTTGGGTAGGATTTGAAACCGCTATCTTCTGACAATGCTCACCTGGAACCGAAGAGACTCACCGCCTCTATCCGCTGCGCCACGGGCCCCGAAGGGCAATCAAGGATGGATTTTTTGGTCTCATAAATCCTTATCTGGTCTTCCAGAATCGGGTCCGTACCGAATTTTTGTATAAATCACCTGAAGAAGGCCAGAGGGAATTTGGCCGAAACGTAGTGAAAGAAGAAACAACACAAAAAACTACCAAGATGAGGGGGAAAAGTCCGCAATAAATAAATAAATAAAATTAATTCTCAGATTAAAAAGCCTCATCTCAAAATGATTCCAATTAAGGACAATATATAGTGACTGAAGTTTTCTCAAAAATCCATCAACAAGATATATAAGCCATAATGGCAATGTTGAAGCTGGCTAGAATACTGAGATGAGTCCTGAAGATTTATTGTCATTTAGGACTTCAATAAATGTCACCAGTGAAAACTTACAAAGAGTAAATAATAATAATAATAATAATAATAATCCAAACTACAACATTACTGAGAACAGCCAGAATACCGAGAAGAGTCCTGGAGACTTGAGGAGACTTCCTGTTTTATATAATTTTCCGGATGCCCATGCAAATCCTCATGGTCACACCTCCCGCGAACTCATTGCATGTGAACATGCCTCCTTCTAGCATGTCACTCACGCAATTTATGTGGCACTTCTGCTGGGACAACCTGCATCCTGTTTACTTTAAGAAACAGTGAACTTCCAGTTTGGACACCATGCAGCTTAAGCGGCATGTCAAAGAGATCTTCCTGTCAATATCCACACATATATATATATATCATCATCATCATGTCGCGCTGGTAGCACTGATATCCCTGACCCTCTCTCGCCACTCCTCCCTATCGTTCATCGCCCTAGGCAGGTCTTCAGGACAACATCCCGTATCCTCACATAGCTGCTGAATGTATGTTCGTGCTGGTCGTCCTGCTTTTGCACGGCCATGTGTGGGGGTCCATAAGAGTACATCTCTTATGAGTTCGTCCCTGCTTCTCCAGCAGTGACCTACATGTCTGGTTCGTCTAACTTGAATAGTTTTCGTGATAGGGGGCAGGTGGCCTTACAGTGGTGTCTTGCGGGGTGTTGCCGCCAGGACTTGTTCAAGATTGCACACAGCATTCTTGTGTAATTGCCGTCTAGCTTCTTCTCCAGCCATTTTGTTAGCGTCCATGTAGTGCAGCCATATAGCAGTATCGATGTGACCGCTGCCTGAGATAGAAAAACCTCAAATAAGAAAAGTTGTATGAAAAGAATATTTGATGCTTTGATAGCAGAGTAGGTATAAACCGAAAAATATTAGAACTATGGACACAATAAGTTTGTAACTTAATTTTTATGTCTTTTCCACCCATATATATATATATATATATATATATATATATATATATATTATATATATATATATATATATATTATATTATATTATAAGAGTGCGGGTCGTCAGTAAATCACTTTGTAGTTATGTATCGAACCTAGTGCAATATAATATGGAGAGTGCTCAATATCTAGAATAGAACTATTATATAAAGATAATAAATAAACATTTATTAGATATATATATATATCTAATCCATGGAAAATATTCTGCAACCTTAGGTTTCATGTTTTATAAACTTCATGAAGCCTAAGGTTGCAGAATATTTTCCATGGATTAAATATATATCTAATATATATTTATTTATTATCATTATTATATATATATATATATATATATATATATATATATACACACGCGCACACACACACACACACACACACACACACACACACACACATATATATATATATATAAACAAAGCAAACACACAATAAAAGCCTCCCTTTAAACAACATAAAAAATCTTTATTGAGAAAATACAAACAAAAATTACTATTTTTAAAGAAATACAAACAAAAACATTTTTTTAGACAAACCAACCGGGAGGAAAAAACCAATATAAAAATAAAAGTAATATTAAACCAAAAATTATAAACTTATCTGTGCACAAGTTAAATAAAAACCAAATAAATTTACTCAGACTAGGTCTTAAATTTTGCCCCACTCTAAAAAGCAACATAGGAGAACTAAAAAAAACCTCAAAGAATTTGAAAGAAAATTTAGGCTAATAGAAAAATACAAAAATAAAAGAGATACAGATGACTCCCTGGTAAAGAATAAGACCAAATTCTTCCCAGACAAAAACAATAGTGAACTAAACACATTCTTTGAGAAATTATGGAATATCAACCAAAAAGAAAAAAACAACAAAAAATAACCTCTCACAAAAAGAAAAACAAGCCTTAAAATATGAATAAAACGTACTACAAAACAAAAATCCAAGAAATATTGAAAAATGATACCTACTAAAAAGTAATAGATATAAACGTAGACAATAATAGAATATCAAAAATCACAAAATCCTGCAAAATTCACTACAAATCACTAAGCAAAAATAAAAGACTCCTTAACAAACTATATCTCCATAACCAGTAACTTCTGCGGATTACCAAAAATTCACAAGTCCAAACAAATAAAAAACGCTGTAGAAACACAAAAATCCGAATATACAGAAATCCCAAACCCCAGTAACCTCAAATTTAGACCCATTGTAGCCGGCCGTCATGCCCAACTAGCAGACTTAGCAAACTAATAGACATTTTACTACAAACTTTCCTAAAAAAAATAAAAATCATATTAAAGACAACATAGATTTTTTTAAATCCATACCAGAAAAAATTGATCCCAACACACTCATAGTCACATTTGATGTCACAAACCTATATAGCAATATCCCCCATGAATTAGGAAAACAAGCCTTCTCATTTTGGATTGATAAATACCCAGACATATTACACCCAAGATTTAACAAAAAAAAATTATCATAGAGGGTATAGAAATAATCCTTGATAATATCTCCTTCCAATTCAACTATATCCATACCCTAGGGAGAGCTATGGGACCTAAAATGGCGCCCACATACGCTACCCTAGCCCTGGCATATTTAGAAGGAAACCTATACAAAATAATAGGTAAAAAATATGGTAACAACATAAAAGAAGAATTTACCAAATCATGGAAAAGATATTTGGATGATTGCTTCATATTCTGGAAGTGCCCATGGGGAGATATCAGTGAATTACACAACCTAAACCCAAAAATAAAATTTACCATGGAACACAGCTCAAAAGAATTACCATTTTTAGACATCCTTATAAAAAATGTAAATGGTCAAATCATCTCAGATATCAACCACAAACCAACAGACACCCAGCAATACCTTCACTTCAAAAGCCACCACCCCAAAAACTGTATAAAATCCATTCCTTACACTCTAGCACGTAGAATACATACAATAATCATGGATAAAACCTAAAAAAAATCGCTTTAGAGAACTACACACAACCCTACACCAGAGAGGATACCCAAAAACACTAATAAAAGAGGGATTCGAATTAGCAGAAAAAATGCCTCAAAGAGAATTAAGGAACCCAAAGAAACACAACAATGAGAAACCCCTAGCATACGTTGCAACCTTCAACAAAAACAACCTAGAACTATTCACAGAAATAATAAAAAATCTAGAAGAACTTAAAAACAATGACAAAATCAAAGAAATACTAGACACAACAAAAATTATTAAAAGCCAGAGACAATTCAAAAATATTAAAAGAATACTCACCTCTTCAACATTCAGAGAAAACACCACACAAGGGATTACCAAATACAGTAATAAACGATGTAAAATATATGATATAATTATAGAAGGAAAATCCTATACCTAAAGGTATAGGATTTTCCTTCAATAACCTGGAAACAAAATTCAAAATGAATAAAGACTTAAGCTTCAACTCAAAAAATGTAATCTACATATTTGAATGCAAAGAAATATACATAGGGTCAACACAGGTCCTTAATACAAGGACATCACTTCACAGGAGTAATATCAAAATAGAAGAAAACAGGAAAATTAAATGTATCAAAACACCTATACCAATGCAGTTGAGGTAAATTTAAAATAATGCCAATATATCAAACCAACAACTATATGTTAATTCAAATAAAGGGAAAGTAATTTATTGATAAATTTAAACCCAAGTTGAATAAAATATGAATCATATACACATACAAATGGAAACAAACAAACATATATACACATAAAATCTCAAGTCACACATTCACACATGCACAGGGAAAAAATAACAATAAGTGAAATCTGAAACCACTCCAACACACACAGACACACACAGACACAGACACACACAGACACAGACACACACACACACACACACACACACACAACATATCAAATATCAAAAGCAACTGAGGGGTAAAGTAGGCTTAGAGAAACACACTCTAATAAAAAGAAAGGAGCGACCTTCATAAAATAACCAACTGAAAACCATTCAAACTGCAAACACTAGTGAGTCCAAATCTTATGGAATACAAGGCTATGTGCCATACATATTCTCTGACAAAAGCATCAAGCTGTAAACATTCACATATGTAAGAACAAAATAAGCAAATAAATCCTAAAAAATACAAATCTCTTTGTGGACCTACTCATTTTGAAATATTTTTATTCTCTCTTTGGACCTACAACCCCCCCCCCAAATTATATGTATATACATTTATATATATATATATATATATATATATAAATTATATATGTATATATATATATATACACTCATAAAGAAGAGTCGAGTGTTTGCAAATGGCCTGGGAGATCAGGATTCAATCCCAGGTTGTGTCATACCAAAAACTCAAAAAATGGTACTTGATGCTGCCTTGCTTAGTACTTAGTATTATAAAGTACGTATCAAGGATAAAATGGAGCAATTCAGGGAAAGGAGTAGTGCCCTCCACTACACCTCAGTGTAGTAGCTAAGGAAAAGGGAGCCTCTGGGTCCCCCTTGACTACAGTTGCCAACTTTACTTTACTTTATATATATATATATATATATATATATATATATATATATATCTTTATAACTGTGATAAGAAAAATTTGGATTCTTATCTTTTACTCTCTTGGTGGATAGAAAATATTACTTCTCTCTCACTCTCTCTCTCTCTCTCTCTCTCTATATATATATATATATATATATATATATATATAGAGAGAGAGAGAGAGAGAGAGAGAGAGGGAGAGAGAGAGAAAGACAGAGAGTGAGAGAGAATTAATATTTTCTATCCACAAAGCGAGTAAAAGATAAGAATCCAAATTTTTCTTATCGCAGTTATAAAGATATATTTCTACTCATATATATATATATATATATATATATATATATATATATATATATATATATATATCCTTAATATTTATACATTCATCCTTAATTCATATATATCGTTAATACTTCTGTATATATCCTTAATGTAAATGTTATGTTAGTAATTTTTATGTACATATGTATCTAAATAAATTTCCACAAAGAATAAACATTTGCTGCCTTTTCTGTTCAGTATACAGCTGAGTGTCATTTGATTATTTACCACAAAAGTAGTCTGAGAAAAGAGGTTCACTTTTGCTGTTCATTTTGATTGTTTATTTGGTTTTATAGAAAACAATTTCTAAAAACAAAAACAAATTCTTGTGACAAAAATTTGCTCAAGAATTGATTATCCAAATAAAAGAATTTTGTTTAACCAATTGGTTTTGTAATTTGTAGCTTGACACTTCTTTGTTGACAGAATTCATTTCATTTTTCAAATAAATCTGTTTTAAGATGTATCACAACTAATGTTAATTTGATTTAAAAACATATTTCCAGGCATAAATACTTCAAATAGTTTGAACCAATTTAGAACACTGAATTCTTTTACAAAATAATTAAATCAGTCATATAGCTTTGGTATAGTATTTAGATGTAAATATTTATCAAGATTTTGTAAATATGATGAGTGTTTCTTGAATTGGTTTTCTAACAAATAAAGAAAAACACAAAAAAGAGATACATGATATTTTTTTACTGTAATTTGAAATAGAAAGCCCCAAAGATTCATTTTCAAATCAAAGATAATAGGATTTTATCATTTCTAGTGGAACATTATTCAATGAAAATGGATATTATTAGCTATTATTTACACTATACCCCATAAATAAGTACACCCCTAACAATTTTTGATAAAAAGTTCATTTTCTTCTAAACCAAAGATAGCAGGATTTTATTATTTCTAGTGGAACATTATACAATCAAAATGGATATTATTAGCTATTATTTACACTATCACCCATAAATAAGTACACCCCTAACAATTTTTTATAAAAAGTTCATTTTCTTCTAAACCAGATACCAGGATTTTATCATTTCTAGTGAAGTCTAGTTTATTAAGAAAACAAATGAAACTTATGGCACAGAACCCAGTTTTTGAGTAGCATAAGAGATTCAAGAAAGGAAGGCAGGGAGTCTGTGAGGGATGATGAGAGGTGTGGGAGGAGTAAGGAAGTCAATACACCACAGTTGATTAGCCAAAGGGTTAGGATTAGGGTTAGGGTTACTATGTTGAGGTTTTAAGGGAGTTCAGGAAGAGATTCCATCGGAAGAGACCAGCACTCTTCGAATCGGGTCAGTGGCATTTCCACCGGGACAATGCACCAGTCCACAACTCCATCTTTGTCATAGACTATTTGACCGAGATGGGCATCAAGACAGTTCCTCACCCTCCCTATAGTCCAGACCTTGCTCCCTGTGACTTTTGGTTATTCCCTAAGCTCAGAGGCTGTCATTATGAGACAATTGAGGAGATGAAAGAGGCTGTGAAGAAGCTCATTGACATGCTCACACTAGAGGACTTCCCTGGGGCCTTGCAGAAGTTGTTGGAACGGTACAACAAGTGCATTACAGCCGGCGGAGATTACTTCGAAGGGGACTAGAGTTTCATGTGTGTACTATTAATAAAAGTGTCCGTAGGAAAAAAGTCTGGAAACTTATTTAATGATCCTCATATGAATTGATTAATTTGCTTAGGTTCTTGTTACTTATTGACTCCTAAGCTAAGAGGTCATTCTTGGTGAAAATTGGCATAAGATAACCTTTAACCTCAAGGAGTATTTTTATGGAATTTGTAGGAAGTGTAGGCCACATTACTTTTGTGGGTGCCTCAAACGTTCTGGCTTAAAATTGTCCAGAAAACAAATAAAATTGTTATCAACAATAAGGCCCCTTTCTTCATAATGAAAAGAAATTGCCCTCTCCTCCATATAATTTTTTTGAGTAAAATTAATTAGTATTATTCATAAAGAAAGTTAATAAGATTGGGTGGAAGTCTAAAATTAATCCAGAAAATAAATTTTAAAAATCTTAGAAGGGACCCTCCCTTTGCCTAAGGGGGATAACAAATCCTTTGGGGCCTTTAATATCATGATAGATAGATAGATAGATAGATGTCTCAATTATATATCATTAACTATTCTCCTTTGCAATAGTGAAATCTGGGGTTTTGATAAAAACTCACATCAACCAAGATATAAGCAATATTAAAAAAAGGTTGCTTCAAGCCCTGTGGCCATCAAGGGACTTCAAGAGTATTTAATTGTTTTTTATTCTATTTTGTGATTTATTATTGACTAATATACTCATCCCATCAAAAATTTCAACAAAAGCTTAGTTTGTTTTTTCCACTTTAAGTATATGAACAATCAAGCATTATATTTTGGAAGTGTTTTGACAAGGCTAACTTGCTGAAATAAGCGTGTTGAATGCCAAGGAGAAAAAGAAAATTTTTCATCATTTATTGTTTATTTCAGTCTTCATAAATACATCCTGGGTTAATTTGGTCCACCTCAAGCCAACATTCTTGTAAATTTTCAATGCATCAAATATCTAAAAACAAATAATTCTGTTGTATTTTACTCATCAATTCACAGCACAAAAACATGAAAATTCAAAAGGTACAAAAAATTTCATTTACAGGATTTGGCACTAAAACACATCTCCGTTTCAAGTAGTCATAACATGAAAACTTATTGGAATATGTTTGTAGCAGAAAGAATTTCAAATTATTGTTTGGCGCAGGAATATTTTAATTGTTTTGGTCCCAAACTCATATTTTTGACCAATTAGAATATTTCATGCTATTCTGCCTGGGTCACTTCTCCAGGCAACTATAAAAAGGCGAGGTAACATTCTTTCACCCTCTTCCATGCAGGCCTTTCAAGCAGGATAGACATGTCAACATGACAGAGCACACACACTCTCTCTCTTCGTTTCCTAGCAGCAGGAAGGACCAGCCAACATGAGAGACCACATTCACTCTTTTTCACTGACTCTTCTTCACTGACTCTCTCTCACATATTTCAAGCAGTCCGCTAAGCACAATGAGGAGACCTCATCCAATTTATGGACAGTTGGTTTCTGAGAAATCATTCTTTCATCATTCATCTTTCCTTCTAAACCAACAGATCCTCAGAGAAATAAATTGGATATTTTCAACTCCTGTTTTAACTTCAGCATTTTAATTCCGGTCCTGATGACAGCATTTCAACTCCTGCTTTTACTCCTGCATTTAATTAGCTAAACTAAACTATTTTGTATGCTAAACTGAATTGTTTGAAATAGAAGTGTTTTTGATATTGAAACTGTACTTACACTAAACTGAGTTGTTTTAAATAGTACTGTTTTTGACATTTAACTTTGTGTAAACAAAATCTATACTTATACTAAACTGAATAGTTTGAATTTGCCACAACCTGCCTGCAAAAATAAACAGATTGGATTACTCATTCACCCTATAAAAATTACATCCGGGTACAGCCAGAAGTGACAAAGCCCTTTTTCGACTCTAACCGGCCGTTACAGCTAAAAAAGTGATAAATTAACACCTATCAACATTTACAAAACACTTCTGCCAGAAATAATTCTATAAAAATGGAATTAATTTTCTTTGCTAGCCTATACCAGGCTAAAGAAGGACTTATTTTCTATGTCCATTTTTTATTGAAGAACTTTCTATTTATGTGGCACGGCAGAAGTGGTGTTGCCTTTCTTTTATATGAACAAGGCTTTGGCGGCGAAAAATTTTGAGGTCTTCATGGATGCTCTCAGGGTCCACTCGGCTCTACGAGGTTGAATCCTACGTTATTGTGTTTGCATTCACCTCACTGCCACTTTTAGTGGCAGATTCACCCCTTTTTTTCCATCACATTGATATGCACTAATGATCCTTTTAAGGACCATAAGAGGTCTCCTTCTGCTGGTTGGAATATCTCTGACAGTCCTTAATGACCAGTCGAAGTAGATGGCCCAGAGGCCAACACGAAGCAGATTCTAAAACCAGCCAGTCTTAACTATACCATCGGTTCCGCTCGTCCATTTGGCTATGCAGCACTAAAGGCATGGGTTAGCCTCTAGCTACCGCTTTGCTATCTGCGCAACGCTAAGATAATGCCGATCTTAGCTGTGGCCTCCTGGCCTGTTCACTTGACAGTGCAGAGCTTTGGCGTACAAAAGCCATAGCTATCGTCTCAATACATCTGCACAGCTTTGGTGTGCAAAGCCTTTGCTACCGTCTGATACATCCACACAGTTTTGGCGCGCAAAGCCATAGCTACTGTCCCAACTGTCCACACAGCTTTGGCGCGTAAAGCCTGAGCTACCATCAATGATACATCCGCACAGCTTTGGCACGACACAGCCATAGCTACTGTCTTGATTCATCTGCACAGCTTTGGCATGGCAAAGCCATAGCTACCATAAACAATACACCTGCACAGTTAGGGGCATGACAAATCCCTAGCTTCACCAATCTGCTCACTTGATTTCGTATGTGTTAAGGCCTGGCAAATCTTAGCCATGGTTTCCCCGTCCATTCACTTGGTCCATAGTACTAAGACACGGCTCAGTCTTAGTCACCAACTCGCTCAACTCTACATGACTAAGCCACCAACACCGATCTCGACCTCGACGCTCCTGCAATGTAGCATGCAGTCCATGTAACGACTCGCCTAGCATTGCAATATCTGGCCTACGTACGACTCGCTGTATGGACTACCAACCAGATTGACACACCCCCAGTTAACCCAAGGTACTGTCAAAACCAGGACATTTACCAACCACGATTTACCAACCACGATTTACCAACCACGACCGACCTCGGCTACCCACAACGACCATCCAGCTGCATTCAACAACTCAACCAACCTCAGCTACCTGCAACGATCGTCCAGCTGCATTCAACAACTCCACCAACCTCAGCTATCCATAACAATCGTCCAGCTGCATTCAACAACTCAACCAACCTCAGCTACCAGCAACGATCGACCAACTGCATCCTACGACTAGACCGACCTTAGCTTCCCACAACATTCGTCCAGCTGCATTCTACGACTCAACCGACAGCTTACCCACATCAAACATCTAGCTGTATCTCCACGACTTTACCTACACCAGCTACCCTCATCGAATATCCAGCTGCACACATCTACAATTCAGCCATACCAGCTGTTGACATCACCCATCTAGCTGAAGATCCAAATACAACCGCCATAGACTTTACATACTCATTTGTAATTCCGACAATAAATCGTCACTTTTGTTGTATCTGTTACCTCGCCTTTGTTTCCTTCATTGTCTTTGGCTGTCATTACTCGCACGCATTAAACTTAAATCATTTGCGGGGTCAACATGCTTATCAGCTCCACAACAAATTAGAACTGTTTGACTAAACTGAATAGCTTGAAATAGAAATGTTTTGACTATTAAACTATGTACTCATGCTAAACTGAATTGTTTGAAATAGAACTGATTATTTGTTTAAAAATGAATTTGGCATTAAATAACCTATGAAGGTTAATATGCCATAAAAGCCAAACAAACCAACATCTGGTCTATAAGTTTTTTAACTAAAGTTATCTTTATATTTGAATAAATGAAATGATAACTGAGTAAAACAGCATTGAAACATTTTACCAATATAAAGAATTTTTAAAAATATATTATACAAGTATATTTATCTTTGAACTACTGTATATTCATATTTTGAGTTAGAGTTTCAATACTACAACATTTTGTTGTGAATAATACTTAACAGTATCCATTTTGATTGTATAATGTTCCAATAGAAACAATAAAATCCTGCTATCTTTGGTTTAGAAGAAAATTAACTTTTTATCAGGTTTTTTTTTTAGAGTTGTACTTATTAATGGCTGATACTGCAAATAATAGCTAATAATATCCATTTTGACTTTAGAAATGATAAAATGCTGGTGTATTTGTTTTGGGATGAAAATTAGTTTTCTTTTTAAATAATTGTTTTGGGTGTACTCATTGCATGTACAAACGTAAGAAGGAAAATTAGATCATAAATAACACATTATACAAATTATTTAAGTGTATACCATAAGTGAAAATGAATTTAAAGGTTTCACAAGAGAGCAGTTAAAAATGGTGGTTTGGTTCATTCTGTTGGATGAAAACAGACCATGTACTATCAGTCAACAATGATAAAACTAGGTAACTAGTCTGTATATGTGATCCCTTATATAGCCAACACACTGACATATTTGCAGTCTTCTAGCTCCCAGAACCAGCTGACAGGTTTTGGCAACTTGGCTCAGCTACTTATACTTGTTTTTTTTAGGGGGTTTTAATTTCTAATACAATAGTCGCAAGTCTGCAGATTGGTAGAATAATAATACATCTGCATTTACTCTATTAACTGTGTAAGTCTTACTTAGAAGTGATTTTTGTACACAAGCCAGATAGTGAGTAAAAATGCAAGAATTTAGCTAGTTATAACAGTATATTAGCTCTGACTTGTTCTCATGACTAATACAATATGATAACAAATGATTAATACAATATGATAATAAATGACTAATACAGTATAACATTCAAGCTACACCCATCACTGTTACTCTTTTTCTCATACTTGAATACTATTTTATTATTACTTCATCATTATCCCCAATATTATTTTGTTCTTGCCAAAAATCTACACAGGGTTTTCTTGTCAAAGAGAAAGCACCCATTAGATAATAATTTTTAATTTGTAGGAGTTATGGTTTGTTCTACTAGAGAGAGAGAGAGAGAGAGAAAGAGAGAGAGAGAGAGAGAGTACTACAACTACTAGTGCTTCTACTACTACTACTACTACTACTACTACTACAAAGAGAGAGAAAAAAGTGAAAAAAATGTTCTAAGCAGGTAAATGCTTTGTTATATATTTCATAGAATAGAGCATCATGGGTAAAATCTTTAATTAGATTTTTTTAAGTTTGCTTAAAAAATGTAAAAATTACAATAAACAAAAAGATTTAAATAATGAACAAATATAAAAATTACTTTTTATTTCAAATTGTTTAGTTTCAAGGAATTGACAAGGAATAAATAAGGATTAAAATATCTTTATAGCATTTATACATGAATAGACATAGATAGATAGATAGATAGATAGATAGATAGATAGATAGATATGAATCAACTGAGATAAGATGGAGATGGAAAGATTAAGTTAGATACCTGGCAAGTGAGATATAAATAAAAAGGCACATAAAGAAACAGACAGACAGACAGACAGACAGACAGATAAATGAATTGATTGATTCCAATAATTTTGTTTACTGATTACCCAAAATAGATAAACAAGCAAAACAAGAAAATATAGATACTAATATATTATTTGTACCTTATTCAGCAGTTTGCTAAATATGAAAATTTACATAGTAGATGGAATCAAGTTTATTAAAAATGAACCTGCTATCTTTGGTTTAGAAGAAAATGAACTTTTTAACAAAAAATTGTTAGAGGTGTACTTATCTATGGGTGATAGTGTAAATAATAGCTATTAGTATCCATTTTGATTGTATAATGTTCCACTAGACATAATAAAATCCTGCCATTTTTGGTTTAGAAGAAAATGAACATTTTAACAAAAATTGTTAGAGGTGTACTTATTTATGGGTGATAGTGTAAATAATAGCTATTAGTATCCATTTTGATTGTATAATGTTCCACTAGACATAATAAAATCCTGCTTTCTTTGGTTTAGAAAAAAATGAACTTTTTATAAAAAATTGTTGGCGGTGTACTTATTTATGGGTGATAGTGTAAATAATAGCTAATAATATCCATTTTGATTGTATAATGTTCCACTAGAAATAATAAAATCCTGCTTTCTTTGGTTTAGAAAAAAATGAACTTTTTATCAAAAATTGTTGGGGGTGTACTTATTTATGGGTGATAGTGTAAATAATAGCTAATAATATCCATTTTGATTGTATAATGTTCCACTAGACATAATAAAATCCTGCTTTCTTTGGTTTAGAAAAAAATGAACTTTTTATCAAAAATTGTTGGGGGTGTACTTATTTATGGGTGATAGTGTAAATAATAGCTAATAATATCCATTTTGATTGTATAATGTTCCACTAGACATAATAAAATCCTGCTTTCTTTGGTTTAGAAAAAAATGAACTTTTTATCAAAAATTGTTGGCGGTGTACTTATTTATGGGTGATAGTGTAAATAATAGCTAATAATATCCATTTTGATTGTATAATGTTCCACTAGACATAATAAAATCCTGCTTTCTTTGGTTTAGAAAAAAATGAACTTTTTATCAAAAATTGTTGGCGGTGTACTTATTTATGGGTGATAGTGTAAATAATAGCTAATAATATCCATTTTGATTGTATAATGTTCCACTAGACATAATAAAATCCTGCTTTCTTTGGTTTAGAAAAAAATGAACTTTTTATCAAAAATTGTTGGCGGTGTACTTATTTATGGGTGATAGTGTAAATAATAGCTAATAATATCCATTTTGATTGTATAATGTTCCACTAGAAATAATAAAATCATGCTATCTTTGGTTTAGAAGAAAATGAAGTTTTTTTCAGAAAATTTTAGGGGTGTAATTATTTATGGTTAATGCTGTAAATAATAGCTAATAATATACATTTTGATTGTATAATGTTCCATTAGAAAAAATAAAATCCTGTTATCTTTCTATATCTTTCTATATATGTCTGTGCATTGATGCTTATGTGTGAGTGTGTATGCATGTATATTTGTGTACCAACATGTATGTGTCTGAGGATAAGCATATTTGTCATTATATTTGCATCTACTTGTGCATGTGAGTATGTATCTGATAATATGGTTGTCTCTTGCATATGTACAAGTAGATGCGTACATGAACTCTACACCTGTTTATGTCAGATAATATTGAATATATAAAAGTATAAATGATTGATTTAACTCTGAAATGGTCACTTGTAGCCTGATCATAAAAATAAACAAAACGAAAAAAACAAAACATTATAACTAAATTCTCAAGAGAAAAAAAAGTTTTCAGGGTCATTATGTTTAACATCCTGGACTGAGGCATTGTAGAAAGGGAGTTCAAACTCCAGTCATGCTATTACATTCACTTTTAGACTAATACCCTGATGAAACTAGTACCCTTATGAAACTAATACCCATATGAAAGTAATTAACTCCCTTATTCCCTCAACTATACGTTAAATAGTACCCCTACTATCATTCAACAAAGATATATTTAGTATTAAATAACCCATGAAGGTTAATATGCCATTAAAAAAGAAAAAACCCACACGGTTACACACATAGTTTGGTTTGGGTTTATGGCATATCAACCATTGTAGGTTATTTAATGCCAAATTCTATTTATAAATATTAAATATATCATTTGTAAACACATTTTGTTGATAACATTTTTAAACAAGCTGAGCTCATTTTTTTCTCACACAGATTAATAGTTTCAAGTATTGCAGTGTAACAGTAACATTTTCACATAAGTCATTTCTCACAAGCAGTTACATGATTAAACAGTTCTATTTGACCCATAGATAGGACTGAATCAGGTGCTACCACTCAGGGTAGTGGATCTGGAAGTAATGGCCATGAAGGTGTACTCCGTATTACCCAAAGCTCCAGGACTAAAGCCACACCATCAGATGGTTCAATGTAATATCCAGGACATCTGTTGGAGGAGTCTTACCCCTCTGCAGAGATGCAGTCAGTGTATTCTACAGCTCCTACCAACTGGGCTAACTTACACACACAAACATTATATATTTATATATGAGTTTGTCCTTACTTCTCCAACAGTACCCAGCATGTTTTGATCATTTTACTTGGATAGTTTGTGAAATGGGAGGTAAGTTGTTATGCAGCTGCACTTTTGTGGGGGTGTTGCTTCCAGGATTTGTTCAAAAAGGCATGCAGCATTCTTGTGTAGTTCCCATCCAAACATGGCTTGGAAGAAATTACATTCACAGATTTCCATGTGATGGTTAACAAGTCAGTTGCAGTTCATGCCTTCCATATATATATATATATATATACACCTTACCTACAACAGCTCTGTACAGCTCTGTGCGGACACAGGATGTAATCTGGAAGACTTGTCAGGAGTGATGAATGATAGGGATGGATGGAGAGAGAGGGTCAAGTAAATCCATGCTAGCTGCACAATTCAATGATGATTATGATATATACACATGCACATATACAATTTTTCCTCTTATACTCATTCTGGACAGATGGCAATATATCAAATATATAGAAGTGAAATTAAACAGAATATGGTTGCCATCTTGGAATCTTTGGTTATGGGGAAATAAAACAGTCCTAGATCTATTTCCAGTTAAAACATTAATCAAGTCAAGATTCATTCTTTGAACTTCAATCTACCATTGCCATTTTTTTTACATACAAGGTGTTATCAAAAGCAATGGAGCCCATAATTTTAAATCTTTTAATTTTCTAATTTTTAAATTTAAGATTTAAAATTTAGATAAAAACGTTTGCAGCTGTATAAAAATAAGTTGCTTATAAATAAGTACACCCAAACAATTTTTGATAAAATGTTAATTTTCTTTTAAACCAAAGATAGCAGGATTTTATTATTTCTAGTGGAACATTATACAATCAAAATGGATATTATTAGCTATTTTATTTACACTATCACCCATGAATAAGTACACCCCAAACAATTTTTTATAAAAAGGTAATTTTCTTTTAAACCAAAGATAGCAGGATTTTATTATTTCTAGTGGAACATTATACAATCAAAATGAATGATATCAACTATTATTTATCTCTAAACTTTATAGCATTGACGATGTAACAGAAAATATTTAGCAGTATAAAAATAATTGCTTTCTTTAAATATATTAACCTAATGCTCTAGATTTTAGCCACAAATAATCTCTAATAATATCTGTTTGTGCTCACATATTTATATACAACATCTAATAGATAGATAGATAGATAGATAGATAGATAGATAGATAGATAGATAAATATATAGCATCAAAACTCTGTTACCAAAACTAAAATGGCAACCCCTGTTTAACCAAAAATAAGATTTCATAAATTGATACATACATACATACATACATACATACATATAAGTATTCAAGCATATATGCAGGCACATATGCATGTACATAAGGATTTATATACAAATATGCACAGATACACACATGAAGGCATACGCACACATGAAACATAAATGTGTATGCAGGCATGCAAGCACATACATAAGCATTTAGATATCTAGTCACACTCAAATAATCACACATGTGGTTATGTATTTCTGACAATAACAGACAAGAGCTGCAGGTTATGTACATTAGAGAGTATCTTCAAAATAAAGTTTCATATTTTATCTTATCCAATGCAAACAGAAGCAAATGTGGGTAATATGTCAGCAGAGGTTGAACTTTCAGCCAATAACCAATAATTTTCTTTTTTTTTTGCCTTCTTGAAGATAGCTTCCAAGAGGAAGTCTTGTAAAATTGCATTTGACCTGAAAGCAGGTGTGTGCCACTAAATTTCATCATTCAGAAAAAAAAAACTGTACTGAATGACATTGTTCACTGCTTGCAGAGTGGATGCTAGCCCATTTCAACACTGGCAATATGAGAGAACCCACATAACGAAGAGCACTTTGATCAGCTCATCAGCATGAATCAGGATAATGAAGGATGGACTAAATAGATAACATTTTCCTGACAACAATAATAACATTGATGCTATGAAAAACAAGATGGCCTCCACTGGAGCAAATGTCATGAGCATAGCATGCAGGCTCTTGTTGCACACTGGTGATAATAGCGGAAAACTTGTTCTATCCAACAATGTCATTCTGTTCCTTATATATGTTGGTTTTCCTTGGAAATAAATAGGAGACATTACTTTTGGAACAATTCTCTTCTCAGCCTAGCATCCAGATTCTTGTTTCTCAATGGTGATAATGGATACCTAATGGAAGTGACTACATGGACAAATAATGTTTTATAGCTGAAAATGTACTCTGTCAAACAGCGTCATTTTGCTACATGTATTTGTTAGAGTGTTTTTGGAAATAAATAGGAGGCATTACTTTTGGAGCAATTCTCTTATCAGCATAGCATCCATATTCTTGTTTCTCAATGATGATAATGAATAACCAATGGAGGTGACTATGTGGAGAAATAGTTTTTCATAGCTGAAAACTTGTTTGATCTAGCAGTGTCACTTAGCTCTTTGTAGTTGTTTAAGAAATAGAAATCATTACTTTTATAGCATCCCTTGTATAAGGGTGTTATACATGTATGTGTATCTGAACAAATGTTAAAGCGATGGACTGCGGAATCGTAGTAAGCAAGTTCGTACTCCAGTCGCGATATTATTTTCACTTTCGGGCAAATACCCTTGGGAAAGGTATGAACCCCCTTATCCTCCCAGCTATGGGTTAAATAGTACCACTACTGTTGGGGGAGTCCTCGGAGTGTAATGGTTAAAGCGATGGACTGCAGAATCGTAGTAAGCAAGTTCGTACTCCAGTCGCGATATTATGTTCACTTTTGGGCAAATACCCTTGGGAAAGGTATGAACCCCCATATCCTCCCAGCTATGGGTTAAATAGCACCACTACTGTTCTTCAAGAAGAATGGCTTCGGCATTAAATAACCTACAAAGGTTGATATGTCATTAAACAAATAAACCAAACCTGAACAAATGTTCATAAAAAAAAACAACTTCAAGTTGTCTTAAGACCAGTTCTCTTGGAAAAAGGTATAAATCTGCTCCTCATTGGAATCTATTTGATTGACAGATATCTTGACAAATAGATAGTTAGTAAAATAGAAAATAGTAAGCATTTGGAGAAATCATGCTCTTACTCCTATCTTTTCTAACACAACAGTTGCTGCTGTCACTATTGTTACACTTGACATAGACTAGTTTTATATAGTACAATCATGCACCATCTTTCAAAGATATATATATATATATGTATGTATGTATGTATATATATATATATATATATATATATATAGTCATCCACAGACAGATCTGTTTCGTTCTATCAGAACTCATCATTGTGGCTGGGATCGAAACCCGGTTGACTCAAACACCAATCCAAGACTCTACCTCTCATCCACGAGGAACTAATAGCAGCAAAGTAAATTTTAAATGGTTATAAATCACAATTACTATTGTTTACATACATCTGCTTAACAGCTACCGAGAGCTCAATTCATATATATATGAAGAGCCTTGCAATAAACGCAAATGGCACTGCGATTACATACATACATACATACATACATACATACATACATATATATATATATATATATATATGTATATATGTACATGTATATATATATATATATATATATGTATGTATATATATACATATATATATATATATATATGTATATATGTACATGTATATATATATATATATTCTTTTCTTAATGAATAGGTACACAAAGAGATTTATATGACCCTGAGTAAAACAACCAATAAACTTCACGACTCATCAAATATCAAAGACTAATCATTTATCATCATTTGTGATAATGAAAGACATTAATAATCTGCTTATTCGTACATTCATTCGCATATTACGCATATCCACATATCCTTCCCACAACCAAGTAGAATATTCTTCCACCCTTCTCCTTGTGAGATATTCTTCTACAACTCCTACTAGCAGAAATGTGGAATATTCTCACATCCTCCCCCTCAAACAATTGGGATATTCTTCAATGGATTCTTCTGATCAAGCACTGAGTTTACCATAATTTCACCTGTCCTCATTAAGTAGCATAGTAAACATAAATAATAAACATAATAAACATAATAGATATCAAACATAGTAAACATGAATAGTAAATATTAATAGTAAACATAAGTGGTAGTAAACATAACAGTAAACATTGTGAAACATAAGTAATAGTAAACATAGTTGACATAAATAGTAGACCTAGTAAACAAAGTTAATGTAAACATAGACAGTAAACATAAATAATAGTAAACATAGTCAACATAAATAATAAACATAATAAACATAATAGATATCAAACATAGTAAACATAAGTTATAGTGAAATATAAATGGTAAAATAGCAAGCATAAGTAATACTAAACTTAGTAAACATAAATAATAGTAAACATAGTAAACATGAATAGTAAATATTAATAGTAAACATAAGTGGTAGTAAACATAACAGTAAACATTGTGAAACATAAGTAATAGTAAACATATTTGACATAAATAGTAGACCTAGTAAACAAAGTTATTGTAAACATAGACAGTAAACATAAATAATAGTAAACATAGTCAACATAAATAATAAACCTAGTAAACAAAAGTTATTGTGAACATAGACCATAAACATAAAGTAATAGTAAACATAGTAAATATGAATAGTAAATATGAATAGTAAACATAAGTGGTAGTAAACATAGCCAACATAAATAATAAACCAAGTAAACAAAGTTATTGTAAACATAGACAGGAAACATAAAGTAATAGTAAACATTGTAAACATAAATAGTAAATATAGTAAATATAAATAGCAAACATCTTTAGTAAACATAATAAACATAAAATAGTTAACATTGATAGTAAACATAGTAAATTAAGATTGTAAACACAAATAGTAAACATAGTATACATAGATATCAAACTTAGTAAGCACAAATAGTAAACATAAGTTATAGTAAAATATAAATGGTAGAATAGCAAGCATAAGTAATACTAAACTTAGTAAACATAAGTAATAGTAAACATAGTAAACATGAATAGTAAATAGGCATAGTAAAAATAAGTGATAGTAAACATAATAGTAAACATTGTAAAACATAAGTAATAATAAACATAGTCGACATAAATAGTAAACCTAGTAAACAAAAGTTATTGTAGACAGACTGTAAACATAAGTAGTAGTAAACATAGTCAACATAAAATAGTAAACCTAGTAAACAAAAGTTATCGTAAACATAGATCGTAAACATAAGGAATAGTAAACATAGTCAACATAAAATAGTAAACCTAGTAAACAAAAGTTATTGTAAACATAGACCGTAAACATAAGTAGTAGTAAACATAGTCGACATAAAAATAGTAAACCTAGTAAACAAAAGTTATTGTAGACATAGACTGTAAACATAAGGAATAGTAAACATAGTCAACATAAAATAGTAAACCTAGTAAACAAAAGTTATTGTAAACATAGACCGTAAACATAAGTAGTAGTAAACATAGTTGACATAAAATAGTAAACCTAGTAAACAAAAGTTATTGTAAACATAAGTAATAGTAAACATAGTAAACATGAATATTAAGCATAAATAATAGTAAACATAAATAGTAAACATAAGTGATAGTAAAACATAGAAAACATAAACAGTAAATACAAATAATAGTAAACACAGTAAACATACATGATAGTAAAACATAATAAACATAAATAATAAACATAGTAAGCATAAGTAATGATAAACATAGTAAAATATAAAATAGTAAACATAGATATTAAACATAGTAAACATAATAGTAAACATAGTATGCATAAATTATTCTCTATCAGATTGCAGAAGATCTGATGAACTCTGAAAATCCAATGAGCTAAAAGATCTAATAAATTCTATTAATATGCTGTCAAAGTCTATTTCTTGTTTTATTCAACAATATATAGCTCATTTTGATTCTTTTTTCATTCTGTGGTATTTTCATAAGTATTATAAAATTTAGAAAGAAAAGCATTGGATGTCTAATCTTTTTCTGTGTGACTAGTTGAATCTATAACATTGTGCAATGTTGAAATATAGTTGAATTCTAAAAAAAGGTTCTATGCACAAATATAGTTAAATTCTGAGTGCTGTGCAGTGAGAAAATATTGTAAAATTACTATTACTGTCACATGAGCAAATATTGGTGAATTTCAAGTACTGTGAGCAAATACAATTGGATTCTAATTACTGTACCATGTGCAAATACAGTTGATTCCTTTTGCCATGACATTTGTAAATATAGTTGAATTTCATACTACATACTACTATTTTTTGTCTAGTTTCCACCAAAAGGAAAATCTCCAAATGTCATTTCAATAATAAACAACCACTCTCCATAAGTTGGATGCAATATGAGGTTGATTTTTAAGGGGAGTTTAACAGGTTTGAATACAAAGGTCGATTTTTAAGTGGAGTTTAACAGGTTTGAATACAAAGGCTGATTTTTAAGTGGAGTTTAATAGGTTTGAATACAAAGGTTGATTTTTAAGAGGAGTTTAACAGGTTTGAATACAAAGGTTGATTTTTAAGAGGAGTTTAACAGGTTTGAATACAAAGTTTTCTTTCTTCTAAACTGGTTGCTATATTAAGACTAAAAAGCCCATTCTGTATTTAGCCAACCACTCCCCAATGGGTAGGATGTGACAAAAGGTCAACCTTTCAGCAGAATTTAACAAGTTTGAATTCAGAGTTTTCCTTCTTCTAGGCTGGTTGCCCAGTGTGTATTTACCCAACCACGCCCCCATGAGTACGATGTGACACAAGGTTAATTTTTAAGCAGAGTTTAAAAGATTTAAATTCAGAGTTTTCCTTCTCCTTGACTGGTTGCAATACCAAAGTTAAAGAGCCCAGTCTGCCCTACTATTTACTCATAGCTGGAGGGAGAACAGTTGATTTCATAGCTTTCTCAAGGGTATTAGCACTATGTGAAATGCACACAGTCTCTTCTAGGATTTGAACTCTGGTTACTGTATCCATTTCCTATGTCAATAACCATTCCACCACAAGCAACTCCTAACAATAAAGTACATAGATATTTTGTTATCACTTAGAATTATTGGACTACTGACCTCATCTTTGTTATAATCACAACGTTCTGGCCGATATGTCCTTCAGCCTTCTTCAAGGGTTTCATGTCAAACTCAGGCACCAACACAGAATTTTGAATTGACTTCTTTGATCCTTAGGATAGACTGTTCCGATTCTGTTAACCATGACCAGGTACAAGTGTTAAGTTATAGTAAGTATTCCCTGTTGGTCTTACCTGTTGTTAGGATGGAACCTGCAACCTCCAGATGATTTCATTCAGAGCCACCTTCCAACCAAACACTTTATCCACTGCGCCACATGTTCTTACAAAATATTCTAAGTGATAATAATTATCAAGCTTTATTTCAGAAATTTAGACAAAGGTACATATTTTCTTTGAGTAAATTTGGAATGCTATGAGCGATATGGAACAAATCCTGGAAGTAACATTCCACAAAACATTAAATGTTTGGCCACCTACATCCCATCTCAAAAGCTGTTCACATTTCACTTTATTCTAATGCTCTTGAGAAAAGCATGAAACTATCTGTTCTCTCCCTCCCTGGCAATGGGTAAATAGTAGGACAGAGTGGGTTCTTTAACCTTTGTACACCAACTAGGAGGTAAATGCTAAATCAAAACCAGCTGTACTCAGTTTAAAAATTGAAAAAAAAATCCTACAAAATTTTACATGCTCAAAAATATTTTAATTTTAATTCCTAATTAATATTTTTACAACAATTACTATTCATCAGATCACACAGTATTAAAAATTTCAGAATAAATTTTTAAAAAAGTAAAATTTAAAAAAAAGTAAAAGTTGAGGTAGACCCAAAGGCTCCCTTTTCAATAGCTACTACACCGAGGTGTAGAGAAGGGCACTACTCCATTCCCCGGATTACTTCACTTTACTCTTGATCCTTATCTTATAATGCTGAGTGTTAAGCAAAGTGGCATCTAGTACCATTGTTTGAGTCTTTGGTATAACCCAACCTGGGATTGAACCCCAGTCTCCCAGACCATTAGCAAACTCTGCCAAATTTTGGTACTTTACAACAATCCTCACTATATATTAAGTAAAGTTGGCGACCTTAGTCGAGGATGACCCAAAGGCTCTCTTTTCAGTAGCTGCTACACCAAGGTGTTGGGGAGGGTGCGACTTCTTTCCCTGGATTGCTCCACTTTACCCTTAATCCTTACCTTATAATGCTGAATGTTAAGTAAAGTTGCATCAAGTAACATTTTTTGAGTTTTTGGTATGACTTGACCTGGGATTGAACCCCGGTCTTCCAGACCATTGGCAAACACTCTACTCATTTGCAACCAGAGCACGTTTGTCATTGAGAAGGTTGATACACTATTAAATATAGAAATCAATGGCCCAGTACAAATAAATATAGGATTTAATATTAATATCAATATAGTATTAAATATATATATTCAGAATAAATATAGGACATTTTTTTCAGCTTATCTTTTGATACATACATAAAATAAATCATAAACAAAGATCTTAGAGAGTTCCTATGGTATAGTTGTTAATGTACAGGACTGTTACATTGCCATAAGTTTCAATTCCAGACATACTATAATGTTCACTTTTGGAAAGGCATGAACTGCTCTATCCCCCAACTACGGGTTGATATGCCATTAAACAAAGAAACCAAACCAAACCTTATCCCCGAGCTATGAGTTAAACAGTACCACTACTGTTCTTCTACGAGGATGGCTTTGGCATTAAATAACCCATGAAGGTTGATACACTATTAAATATAGAAATCAAATCAAATCAAATCTTATCCCCCAAGCTATGGGTTAAGCAGTACCACTAATGGTCTTCAACAAGGATGGCTTTGGCATTAAATAACCCATAATGGTTGATATGCCATTAAACAAAGGAACCCAAATAAAAAAAAGGTACCTATTGAGGTGACATGAAATATAACAGAAATACCTATCGTTTTAGTGTAATATAGTTGAGTGTATGAGAATATGTCTTTTGATCCCAATGCCAGAAAAGAATGACAAACGTGCTCTGGTTGCAAAAAAAAACCACTTATGTTTATTTCCAGTAGTTTTATTTTTCTTTGGACGAGACTGAAAAATGAAGATGAGGGGTATAGTTTTGTTCAGTTGATGAAGGAAAAGAGTCAACCTTTTATTTGTAAAGTGTTGGCAGTTTCATTTAAACCCCAAACTAGCTGATTTTCCCCTTCAAAGTTTCATACCCAGCTGGACTTTTTAAAAAATAAATCTCTCAAATCCCATGTAATTGCCTATAGCCAATCAACATGTACCCATTTGACTCCAATTTTTTCTCACAGGCTTGTTTCAGCAGCAATGAACTTTGACATGTTAATCATACCTCCACAATGTCTGACCCATTTGCCATTTTGGGTGCCAAGGGTAGGGGACATTAGTTTGAGATAATAAAACATACCTATTTTCTTTAAACTATTATTCAGCAATTGGATCAATAAGTTCATAATATGATACAGACATTAGCCAAATTTATATATGGAATTTTCTTTTTATAAATGTATTTACTACATCCCTCCATTAAAGACAGGATATAACACAAGATTATGTTTTAAACTATGCTACCACAGGCCCCCCCCAAGAGAAAGGGAAAAAGGAAAAGAAAAAAAAACAAAAAAAAAAACGAATTCTCCCCTCCACCCCAGTAGACCGCCCCCAAAGCTACCTAAAATTTCAGTAGTAAATAAAAGTCAAAACGAAGAAGAAGCATTTGAACTCAGGAGCCAAGTGGAAGAAATATGTCAATATTGGTCAGTATGTCTTTAAGTCCTATCAATTTAAAATGCTGAATTTTACAAAATGTTATGCTGTATTTTGTTTGTGAAATAATGCTTAAACTATGCGTTTTAAATGTAAAGACACGCTTACTCTACTATAAAGCCAATTTGATATTAGCCTATCCACATGTCAGCGAACAAGGCAGAATGTTTTTGAATATCTTCTATCGAATAATTTAAAAATTCGTAAAGAAAGCCCTAACAGTAGTTTAGAAGAAAAAGAAAAAGCCTAGAACGCCTAATGCTACCACAGCCCCTCCCCCCAAGAGAAAGAGAAAAAAAAAAATTAAGCTCTATAATTCCTGAAGCCTGCTAGGTCCCCAACTGTAAGAAAAAAAAAAAAAAAATGAAAAACCCAGGAAAAGTCCCAATACAGCAAAAAAAAAGTATAAGTCAGTACTAGTGAAAGTCATACGAAAGTACCTTAATGTTGGACTTTAACTAAGTTAAAACTTAAACCAAAATTACCCTTTTTTTTTTTTTTTTTTTTTGTGTACACATGGGAAGCAGCATGATGTACGTAAAGGTATTTGAATAAACCCATGGACGACCAAACTCAATACCCAAATGGGTCCTGGACGTGAGTTTGACGACTTTTCGCTCAGGATCGCCAGTTCGATCGGGGAACTACTGCTGCTCCTCTATAAGAGTGGCTTCTATAGAAGAGAATAAAACAGCCATCGAAAGATAACCATGACCCACACTCAAACCACTTACACAAACCGCATCGCTCTTCGCGCGGGTAAAAAAGGGGCGCGTCCTGCTGAGGTTGGAGCCCTGGCCTCGGTGTTCGAAAAATCAGCTACAGAGCTCAAACAATCAAAACTACTAAAATGCAAGCAAACACTACAAATAGCCACATTTAACGTAAGAACCTTAAATAGAATAGGACAACTCCCAGAGCTAATCGCATCGGCCGAAGAACATAAGATAGACATAATATGCATACAAGAACACAGATACACGCACACAGAAGATATCAAATATCACGAAACTGGCAATGGCTGGTCGCTCGCCACTGTATCCGCATGGAAAAACTCTGTCAACGCCGCAGTAGGAGGGGTAGGATTACTTATAGGACCTAGAGCACTAAAAACGCTTAATAGCGTTGAGAAAATACAACCTAGAATGATGGCAGCTACATTTAATGGAAACCCCAGAGCAACAATCATCTCATGCTACAGCCCCACCAATGTTAGTGAAGAAAATGAAATAGTCACCTTCTATGATGAGTTATCCTCATTAGTGCGTAGCATCCCGAAACACAACATGTTAGTCATTGGCGGAGACATGAATGCACAAATCGGGAAAAACCGAAACAACAAATACAGCCTCCACAACACGTCAAATAGAAATGGGCAACATCTAACAGATTTCATGATAGAAAATAGATTAGCATGCCTCAATACAAACTACCAAAAAAGAGAGGGCAAACTATGGACATACACGTACGCAAACAATACTAAAGCACAGATAGACTACGTCCTTATAAACAAGAAATGGAAGAATAGTGCATTGAATTGCGAGGCATACTCCTCTTTTGAGGGTGTGTCCACCGATCACCGAATAGTCACGGCGAAAATAAGGTTAAGCCTACGAAAAAACGACAAACGAACAGCGACCACCAAACACTATGACTGGGCCCTATTAAACAACAAAGATGTAAGAGATAAATACGTATTAGAATTAAGAAACAGATTCGAAACACTACAAGAAAAGACGGAAAAAAGTACACCAAACGACGAATACGAAAATTTCGTCAATGCACACCTCGAGGCAGCAGCAAAATACATTCCAACAAAAATTAAAACTAAATATATATATGGGAAACTTTAGCGGTGAGAGAAAAACGTGCACGAGTGAAAACAGCCTCCAAAAACTATCGAAAAAACCCAACAAACACAAATGCCTTAAAACTAAAAACGGCACAATATCAATTAGCAGGCATATATATAAAGGAACAGACAGAATACATTCAAAATCAGATAGATAAGATTAGAGACTCGGTGGAAGATAGACAATCTAGAATTGCCTGACAAACAATAAACGAAGTGAGCAGAAGAAAGAACA
Organism: Sepioteuthis lessoniana; assembly: GCA_963585895.1. Classification (NCBI taxonomy): domain Eukaryota; kingdom Metazoa; phylum Mollusca; class Cephalopoda; order Myopsida; family Loliginidae; genus Sepioteuthis; species Sepioteuthis lessoniana. The sequence continues at coordinate 133,514 of CAUZXS010005686.1, read as the reverse complement.
CAGCCAAAGCAAAACTTAAAGCAGCAAACCAACAAGAAAGAATAAAACTGTGGAAACAGCACTTCGAAAACTTACTTGGAAACCCACCAAAAATAACACATGAACCAATCACCAGAATAATTAGCAAACAATTAGACATTAAACTTGGACCGTTCACACAAGAAGAACTCGACTCGGTTCTCAGAAAAATTAAAAATAGGAAAGCTGCAGGGCTGGACGAAATTCCCCCGGAAGTATGGAAGACCAGACAATTCGACGACATACTGCTCCGCCACTGCAACGCAGTATACAATCAAAATCCGATAGATAGATGGATGAAGGGATGCATACTCCCCTTCCCTAAAAAGGGGGACCTCGGATTATCCAAAAACTACTGAGGCATAACACTTACATTCATAGCTGCCAAAATCTACAATGCCCTACTATGAAACCGAATAGAACCCAAAATCGACAACATACTTAGAAAAAACCAAAATGGCTTCCGAAGAAATAGATCCACGACCTCACAAATATTAACCATCCGCAGAATCCTTGAAGGTGTACGGGCAAAGAACCTACAAGCGACATTAATATTTGTCGACTTTACCAAGGCTTTCGACTCCATTCACAGAGGAAAGATGGAACAAATCCTACTAGCGTACGGCATAGCTAAAGAAACCGTAGCAGCAATAACGATTCTCTATAGAAACACTAAAGTAAAAGTACGATCACCAGATGGAGACACAGAATACTTCGACATTGTAGCAGGAGTACTACAAGGGGACACGCTGGCTCCGTACCTCTTTATCATTTGTCTAGACTACATACTTAGAACATCGATTGACAAAATCAAAGAGAATGGCTTCGAACTGACGAAGAAAAGAAGCAGAAGATACCCCGCAACAACAATTACCGACGCCGACTACGCCGATGACATAGCGATACTGGCAAATACACCTGACCAAGCCGAAACACTTCTGCATAGTTTGGAACGAGCAGCAGCAAGCATAGGCCTCCATGTTAATGCACACAAAACGGAATATATGTGCTATAACCAAACGGGGGACATCTCCACTCTAGAAGGAACCCCTCTTAAACTAGTAGACAAATTCACGTACCTAGGAAGCAGCGTCGAATCAACCGAAAAGGACATCGAAACGAGGTTAACGAAAGCATGGACAGCTATCAATAGGCTATCGACTATATGGAAATCAGACCTAACCGATAAAATGAAACGCATTTTCTTCCAGGCAGCGGTCACATCGATACTGCTATATGGATGCACTACATGGACGCTAACAAAACGGCTAGAGAAGAAACTAGATGGCAATTACACAAGAATGCTGCGTGCAATCCTGAACAAGTCCTGGCAGCAACACCCCACAAGACACCAACTGTACGGCCACCTGCCCCCTATCACGAAAACTATTCAAGTTAGACGAACCAGACATGCAGGACACTGCTGGAGAAGCAGAGATGAACTCATAAGAGATGTACTCTTATGGATCCCCACACATGGCTGCGCAAAAGCAGGACGACCAGCTCGAACGTACATTCAGCAGCTATGTGAGGATACAGGTTGTTGTCCTGAAGACCTACCTAGGGCGATGAACGATAGGGAGGAGTGGCGAGAGAGGGTCAGGGATATCCGTGCTGCCAGCACGATATGATGATGATGATGATGTTTTAAACAGAGGCCTCCTAAATGCACAATCATCAGTTCTTGGAAGTAGAAGTTACTCTCTTATTTGTTAACTGTTAGTTGTCTCATTTAAACCCCAAAACTATTTGACTATCCCCTTAAAAATCTCAGTCAAAACTGATCTTTTCAAATCTAACCAAATCTCTCCTTTTTGCAAAGGTACCTCAGGTATTGGGCAATAAACCTAAACCCTTACTCATTTTAGACAAGAGGACAGATCCTGCTTGAATGACCAATCTATGTTCCATATAGACATTATAAAGTACACTAAGAAAAAAGCGATTATGTTGAAAAATAAATATTTGTTCCATAGAATAAATTAATTTTTATCATTAGGCTATGGATTTATTGATAACTTATAAAGATAGCTTAGCTTAATTTAGCAGGGAACCAAATATTAGGTTTTGTCAATCTTTCAAATAAAAAGGGCCTACCAGTTTTGCAAATCAGTATTAAAAATCCTTACTTTTACCAAGGATTAAACTGACACCAGTTGGAAATAAACAATCACGTCAATCTCAAAACAGATCAATGATTTGAGTGATTGATATTTACTACATTTCCATTTGTACAGGAGTGAGAAGATTGTTGTTCTAATCTTCCAAATAAAAAGTTTATTTACCAGCCTTTAAAATCAAGATTAAGAATTCTGGCTTTTACCTTAGATTGAACATTAACCACTGACACCAGCAGGCAATAAACAATTATATCAATCACAAAATAGATCAGTGATTTGAGTGATATTTACTACATTTCCATTAGTACAGGAGTAAAAAGATTGTTGTTCAAATCTTCCAAATATAAACAGTTGATTTTCCCACCTTGAAAATCAGCTTTCAATATCCTAGCTTTTACTTTGAATTGAACAGTGATCAAAAGATAGACCAATCAGTTATTTGAGTTATTGATACTATACTACACTTAATAAAAGGGTAGAAAGATTAAAGTATGCCAATCTTTCAAATAAAAAGGGCCTATCAACTTTAAAAAATCAGCATTTATAATCCTGGCTTTTCTCTTTAAACAAAGAAACAAAACCAAACCTTATCCCCATCCCAGCTATTGGTTAAATAGTATCATTACTTTTATCATGAAGGGTTTTCAGACTATTGTCTTTGTCTTTTTGGTTATTTCCACAACATTTCGGCTGATATGTCCTCCGGCTTTCTTCAGGTGTTTGTTGAACTTGAGAACCTACACAGAACTTCAAACTACATCCTTTATTGAATCCATAGGGGTCACCTGTTCTGATTCTGTTAACCATAACTGGGTACAAATGTTAAGAATTCCTGTATTGTTACTCGCCTGCAATCAGGATTGAACCTTCAACCTCAAGATGATTGTCTCCTTAGAAGCTTAGGGGACCAACACCTATAACCGTTACACTATGTATCCAACAGGACACATAGTGTAACCTTCGAAGTTCTGTGTAAGTTCCCGAGTTCAACAAACACCTTAAGAAGACTAGAGGACATATTGGCTGAAATGTTGTGGAAATAACAATAAAGATGAAGACAATGATAGTCCGAAAACCCTTAATGATAAAAATCATCAAGCTTCATCTCAAAAATTCAGACAACTAGTATCATTACAGTTGGATGGCTTTGGAATTAAATAACCCATAAAGGTTGATATGCCATTAAACAAAGAAACCAAACCAAATACACATGCACACACACACACACACACACACACACACACACACATACAAACACACACACACACACACACACATACTTTCTCTCTCTCTCTCTCTCTCTCTCTCTCACACCTTAATAATATAGTTTGGTATATTTTTAAAAAAGGGTGCTACATATCACTGTCTCAGTTAGGATAGCATAGATGCAGAAGTTGACTGACTGTAGTCAAGGGTGACCCAAAAGATCCCTTTCCAATAGCTACTACACCAAGGTGTAGCGAAGGGAGCAATTATTTTCCTTGAATAGTTCCACATACCCTGGATTTATACCTTATAATGTTGAGTGTTAAGCCAGGAGGCATCAAGTACCATTTTTTGAGTCTTTGATATGACTCAACCTGGGATTGAACCCCTGTCTCCTGGGCCATTGGCGAACACTCTACCACTGTGCTGATGATTGAGCTTAATACCTAACAACTCTTTGCCTATGGGCTGTTTTTCTAGTAGAGGAGATCATTACAGTCAACTAATCTCTAATGCAAATCAAAATGTAACATTTTAATTTTGTATGGAATAAGACTTTTTTTCTTTATAGCAACAAGTGTCATTTATATATATATATATATATATATATATATATATAGAGAGAGAGAGAGAGAGAGAGAGAAAATTGATAATAAGGTAATCCAAGAAGGAGAGATTTATTGAGAAACAAAGTCAACACTATAGCATTTCGGTTCTAATGAACCATCTTCAGGACTAGGAGGGATGATATTAGTGATGTTAAATCAACAATGGATGTTTAAAAAATTATACAAAACCTAGGGAAAAGCTATATATCAGGAAAAGTTGGCAGTTTAAACAATACACCAGCGTTTGTTCTTAAAATTGTCATGTGATTTTTGGAGAATATTAAGTAGAATTTAAATGTTCCATTTGCCCATCAAGAAAAGTTTTAAATCAAAAGGAGGAAGAAAAAGAAAAAGAAAAAGAGAGAGAAAAGAAAGAGAGAGAAGAAAGAAGGAATGAAGAGGGAAGAGGAAAATGGAAGAAATAGGAGAAAAGAGGATAGAAGAGGATAGAAGAGAGGCAGAGGGAAGGAGAAAAGAGAGGGGAGTAGAGGATAAAAAAAGTTAAATAAACATGAATAGTACTGTAACAGAGTACTGTGAATGGAAATTTACTAAGCTTTTTGCTTAGATGTGGCACAAGGCCATATGAAAGGGGCACCCAATGAGACTCGAACTCACTCGTGTAGGTTTGCTAGCCGAAGATGAGATCATTATAATCAACTAATCTCCAATGCAAATCAAAGTGTAATGTTTTAATTTTGTATGGAATAAAACTTTTTCTTTATAACAAGTTTCATAGACAACCATAATTTTGGAGAATATGAGTATATATATATATATATGCATTCCTAGTGTAATGACTACTTGGAAGGAGAATACATCTAATTATTCTTTCTCCAGCAATGAGTAAATAGTAGGGCATACTTGACTCTTTAACTTTGGCATGGCAATCAGTCTAGGAGAAGGAAAACTCTGAATTCAAACCTGCTAAAATGTTTTTTAAAATTTACCTTATGTCACATCCGGCTCAACCAGAGGGGTTGGGTAAAAGTATGTGTGTGTATGTGTGTGTGTGTGTGTGTGATATACACAGGCATTAAATAAGAGAGATTCTCTGCATAAAAGCAACACAAAAATTCCCGAAAATATTACCCTATATGTTTCAATGTAGTAAGGGTTGTTTTAAGATAATACCAATTAACCAAGTTAATGTTTCTTCAGTATTAGTAATAAAATAAAAATTAATTCATGAGTACAAACCAATTTTAAACTGATCACAGAAAACCTTCTCATCTTTCTATGTATTAAAAAGAATTATAACAACCATTTTGAAGTTATGTGATTTATATTATTTTGTTTTAAGTGTCAAGCCTAGTTGCCAACAAGTATGGATACTCATATACAGAGTATTTTCATTGACTGTTCAGCAGGCTGTCTGGCATCCATGCCGGACAGTCAATGCTCCATGGCAGACTTGAGGCCAAAAGGCCCCCTGGCTTTGGCTGGGCCACCTTTGGGTGGGCAAGTTGCAACATTGACACCTTTGTCCCCCTTGTATAGCCCTGGACCTTGCTGTCCAGTTTAAGCTATAATCAGAGATATGTGCCTGGACACAGATTTGGGTCCATGTCCAGCCAGGCTCATCAGGCTCAGATTGCACTAAGTGGGTCGATGACCAGCATTGTCAAGCAGCGCTCAAGCCTTGGCTCATGCCCGACCTCCACCTCCCCTAAACCCCACTATAATCAACCTTCAGGTCATTGACCCCATGTCAAGTCCTGTCTGGTGGGAAGCAGAGACAAATATCTGATACTCATATTCAGATCGACTGATCTATGCTACCAAAAATCAGGCAAAACAATCAGTGCTCTGAATCAGTTTCAAGAGACAACTCATCAGTTGATTAATAGGCAAGGTACCACACTTGAACAGTCAGTCCAATCATGTGGTCATTGATCAGTCAAATCAAAGAAATCATTCTGTAATAACTAACAATATGAAAAGAACTAAGAAGAATTTGCTTCCAATTAGTTATTGGTGACTTTAGTCAAGAGTGACCCAAAGGCTTCCTTTTAAATAGCTACTTCCTTGATATGTAAGGAAGATTGCTACTCCATTTCCTGGATTGCTCCACTTTACCCTTGATCCTTACCTTATAATGCTGAATGTTAAGCAAAGCAGCATCAGGTGCCATTTTTTGAGTCTTTGGTATGACTCGACCAGAGATTGCACCCAGGTATCCCAAACCATTGGCAAACATATTTTATATGGTTAGGTAGGAGGGTTCTATGGCATATCAACCATTGTAGGTTATTTAATGCCAAATCCACTTTATACATATATATTAAATATATATGGTTTGGTTTGGTTAGGTTTTATGGCATATCAACCATTGTTGGTTATTTAATGCCAAATCTTCTTTATACATACATATATTAAATATATATGATTTGGATGGGTTTGGTTTTATGGCATATCAACCATTATAGGTTATTTAATGCCAAATCCTCTTTGTACATATATATTAAATATATATGATTTGGTTTGGTTGGGTTTTATGGCATATCAACCATTGTTGGTTATTTAATGCCAAATCCACTTTATACATATATATTAAATATATATGATTTGGTTTGATTGGGTTTTATAGCATATCAACCATTGTAGGTTATTTAATGTTGAAGCCTTTTCATACATATATATTAAATATATATGATTTGATTTGGTTTGGTTTTATGGCATATCAACCATTGTGAGTTATTTAATGCCAAATCCTCTTTATACATATATATTAAATATATATGATTTGGTTTGGTTGGGTTTTATGGTATATCAACCATTGTAGGTTATTTAATGCCAAATCCTCATTATATATATATATATATATATATATAGGATTTATAAACACATTTTGGAGATAACATTTGAGCTTATTTTTATTTTTGCACACAATTAAGTGAATTCAAATATTGCCATGTAACAGTAACAATTTAATATCAATTATTTGTTTGCATACATTTGAATAGTTATTACTACTAATCATTTATTTGCACACAGTTAAATGGTTTCATGTATTTCAATGTATCACTGACAATTCAATTAAAAATCAGTCATTTGTTTACACACAGTTAAATAATCAAACAGTTCTATTTTAAACAATTCAATTTAGGATGTCATTTGTTTGCACTCAGTTTAAATGTCAAACAGTTCTATTTGACCTATAGATAGGACCTTTTCAGGTATTATTACACTGGGTCAAAGTGGACCTGGGAGCAATGGCAATGTAGGGGTTGTCCATATTCCCCCAAAGCTTCAGCATTACTGAAGCCTCACCATCAGATTGTTTAGTGTCATATTCTGAACACTCATTGTTGTTGGTGGGGTCTTACTCCTAAGCAGTCAGAGTATTCTACAGCCCCCAACTGACTGGGCTAAACACATTTTAAAACTAAAAATGATGAATATGAAAATTTAATGTTTGCAGATTTTATCTTTTACTTATTGTAATTTAGATAAAGATTCCCAAAAATGTGGTTATCAGATATATAGTAAGTAAAGTTGGCAACCTTAGTAAAGGGTGATCCAAAGGCTCCCTTTTCAATAGCTACAACACCAAGGTGTATGGAAGGACACTACTCCTTTTCCTGGATTGCTCCACTTTACCCTTGATCTGTACCTCATAATTTTGAGTGTTAAGCAAGGAGGAATCATGTACCATTTTTTGAGTCTTTAGTATGACTCAACCTGGGATTGAACTGAGTTTTCCCAGGCTATTGGCAAACACTCTAACCATCATGCCAATGTCTGAAATTCAATACCATATGAGATGTACTGGGTGTTTCAAAAAATTAGATATAATTTCATAATTCACTTACTTGACCAGTTCTCTTTAAAATGATCTCAGATTTTAACAGCTGAAGTAAAAACAACTAAAAATTATACATATTTACCCAACCCCTTCACTCAGGTAGAATATGACACAAGGTTAATTTTTAAGCAGAGTTTAACAGGTTTGAATTAAGAGTATTCCTTCTCCTAGACTAGTTGCCTCACCAAGGCTGAAGAACCCAGTCAGTCCTACTATTTACCCATAGCTGGAGGGAGAATAATTGGATTCATACCTTTCCCAAGGGTATTAGTGCTATGTCCAATCAGTCTTGTCTAGGATTTGAACTCATGTTGCCATGTCCATCATAGGTGAAGAAGTCAACTGCATCTCAAGGATAAAACTCTGTGTGTGTGTGTGTGTGTGTGTGTGTGTGTGTGTGTGTGTGTGTGTGTGTGTGTGAGAGAGAGAGAGAGAGAGAGAGAGAGAGAGAATTTTTCAATCCTTATTTCTCCTTATTTTACCTTACGTCGTAATGAATGAGACTTTCGGTCACTTGTTTTTCAATGCAAGTGTGTGCACACACATACACACACATACATACACATAGGCATACACACACACACACACATATATACACACACGCACACACATATACACACACACAAACACCTACATACAAACAATACAAGGGCAATAAACTATTGTTAACTTAATAAAGAGTTACGTCCCTTGATCTACTCATTTACTTGACATGTTCTAGTATTTATTTATCTAACAAGTCCAACTTGTTTTTCCAACATAGAGAAAGAGAGAGAAAGAAAGACAGAGAGAGAGAGAGAGAGAAAGAGAGAGAATGTATGTGTATGTGTGTGTTGGTGTGTGTATGTGTAATACAAAATGAAGGAGGTCCGTGGCTCTTGAGTAAAAGAAAAAAATCAGATAAAAAGGCTAATAATAGTTATAAACATCTAGTAATAAAATAAAAAAAATATTGAGTAAGACTTCGATTTCAAATTGAAATCAACTTTGTTTATCATGGTCACTTTTCCATGAATGAAATATTTGTTTCTGGAACAATAAATAAATAAATACAGTTAAGTTATTAATATCCTGTGACACGCCTCTGTAACCTAAATTTTCTTCTGTTTTTATTTTTATTTCTTTTATTTGCTCTTATTTTTATTTATTTATCTATTTAATTTGCTAAAAAAAAAAAAAAACAGAACATCTTTTTTACTTTACAAAACCAAAAACAGTAAAACGCTCAAATAAATTTTTTACAAAAGAGTTTAAGAAAAAAATAATTGAAATTAAATTAAATAAACCTTCCGCCACTTCATTTTATGCTTTCCAAAACAAAAATAAATAAATCAAAGAAGTGGGCGGAGCCAGAACAAATCACGTGATTTTATTCTAAAAAAGAAAAGTGGGTTCGTTCAACAACTTTAGTTAGTATGCAAGTGTTGTTTTTGTTTTGGGTTGTTTTTTTTTAACTTATTTTTATCTTATTCTTTTGATGACTATTTCGAAGTTGCTTTCTTTTTTTTCTCTTCTTTTTTTCAAGAAATAAATAATCGACTTTTTTTTATTTTTTTATCTGGCATGTGTTTGATATTTGTTTATCAATGGAAAACTGATGGTATACTCTTCTTCTTCTTCTTTGGTTTTGTTTCTTTACTTTTTTAAAAATTAATTAATCTTTTTATTATTATTATTATTATTATTATTATTATTATTTATTTATTTATTTATTTACTTATTTATTCTGGGACAGATAAGAAGAAATAAGGTAAAAAAAATATTTTTGTTGTTATTGGGCCAATACATCACACAACAGAAGCGTTGGAAGTTGTTTTTGATCTCTCTCTCTCTCTCTCTCTCTCTCTCTCTCTCTCTCTCTCTCTCTTCTTTTAAGTAGCAAATTAGTCATTTTTCCAAGGAGTTTTTTTTTTCTGAAAGAAGATAGAACCAAAATAATTCTCTCACTACTACTCTTTTATGTTTGCAACTCAGGAATAATTTGAGGTGTAGCTTAGTAATGATTACCATTGCAAATTATCAGGTGGCAGATTCCGTTTCGTCCATACATACATACCAATATATATATATATGTGTGTGTGTGTCTGTGTGTGTGTATACGTACAAAAATATTCAATCACGAGAAGAAAAAAAACAGGATTTTCAACACAAACAAGCCAGAAACCAGTGCACTAACAGGAGCCTCTTCTTTTTTTGTTTAATCAAAATCAAAATCAAAATTTAATCTTCTAAGAGGACTTTACATTAGTATAGACTGACCACAGAGTGAACGGTGGTTATTTTGATTTAAGATTAATTGAACAAGTCTTTGTTGTTGTTGTTGTTTGGTGAGAGGGGGTATTTCAGAGTGATTTTGAGCTTAACACCTGACACCTGTTTGCCTTCTGACTGCTCCTGTACTAATTTTTTTTTAAACACTGACGTTGGATGTGAATCATGTGACGAGACGACGAGACGAGACCATCACAAGTCAACCAATCTTCATTCCAAGAAGTGAAACGTTTTATTTTTGTATAGAATAAAACTATTTTTCTCCCTTTTTGATAACGGATGTCTTAGACCACCATATTTTTTTGGGGGGGGGAATAAAGCAAAGAATTCAGCCAACTTGACCATCTCACCAGATAAGTCTATCCTAAATCTCAAGTTTATACTACACTAAAACTTGAACGTTTTTTGTTTTTTTTAATTATTTGTATTTCTATCTAACAAAGAGAATCTTCCTTCACACGCACAGACACATGCACTAAAACAAGAAGAGAAAAAATAAAAATAAAAATAAAAAACAAAATAGAAATACTAAATAGAAATGTTTCAAATGTTTTCAAATCATTAAAAATAAAAATTTAAAAATAAGAGACTTTATTGTGAGATTTTTAAGCTATACTCTTATACTCTGCTGTCCCTTCAGCTAGGTAGGGTGGGCTGTAGAATACACCAACTGCATCTCAGCCATAGGGTAGGTCCCCCTCTGCCCTGTCAATGGGTGTCCTGGATATAACACGAAACCATCTGAGGGTGAGGCTCCACTACTGGAGCTTTGTGGAATGTGGAGTACCCCTTCATCATTATTACTCCCATGTCCACTCTGACCCAGTGTAGTAGTACCTGTTAGGGTCCCATCTATAGCTCAAATAGAACTAGTGCCCTGGGTATAATACTAAACTGTATCTGATGGTGAGGTTGCAGTCCTGGAGCTTTAGATAATGTGGAATAACCCTTCAGTGCTATTACTCCTTACTCCACTCTGACCCTGGACTAGTAGTGCCCAATAGGGTCCCATCAATGAGCCAAATAGAACTATTTAATCATTTACTATACTTAAAGCCATTTAACTATGTGCAAACAAATGATTAATATTGAATAGAATTATTAGTGTTTGATAATGATACTTGAAACCATTTAACTGTGTGCAAACATATGCACTTTAGCTCATTTAAGAATAATGTTACCCACAAACAATTTTGCTAATAAATTATATATGTGGGGATGTTATTATTAGGTTTTAGGTTGAAGTTGGTTTTACATTGGTTATGTTGGTATTACATTGGTTGTGTTGGTATTACATTGGTTGTTATCCCCTCGCTAAATGTTGATGGAAAATAAAGGTGGTGGAGAAGAATGAAGACGTCGTTAGGTTTTGTTTGAAGGTTTTAATGGCAGCATGAAGTAAAGGGTTTACGCTGGTATGCTGAGAGTCTCGTAGGGAGGAAAGAAGGAAGGAAGCTGTTATAGAGAATCATCCAATTAATTTTCAACTAGGAGCCCCTGCCCAGAAGAATAGACGCAAGGGATCCATAAATTAGATGGCTCTCCTCATAGTGGTATGATGCTGCTGCCACTTTTCAAGAGCAGATGGTAAGACGTCCGTTCCTATTGAAGATTTTTGAGGAAGAGAGTGTTTTGCGGGCTTTCCCCAAATTTTTGGTGCTGCTTGGAAAAATGAACCGGGATGAATAGGATAAGTGATCCTGATTGGGTGAAAATGTTCGGCAACTCTAACAGTCAAATTAAATTACATGCCAAACAAAAATACAATGTTATTTCTGCTACAAGTCCTCCAATCTAGTTTGCAAACTATTGCACTACACAAGGAACTCAAAGTAATTTCTAGTCCATTAAAATTTATGACTAAATGTTAATTTTAAACATAATTTTTTAATCATCAAAGTCTTCAATAACAGGGATAATTGATGGAATGTTAATAAAGTTAGTTCTTTGCTTTTTCCTATAGAAACCTCAATATCATCATAGACCATCATTAAATGTGAGCCTAACCACTCTATAGTTTGTTTTGTGTACAAATAAAGCATAAATTTAGTTTGTATATCCTTTGAATAAAACTAGAACAATGTAGTTAAGTTAGCACACAGGAAAAAAGCAAGAAACTTTTAAATTTGAGATATTGGAATAAAGCTAAAGTTTAGCTCAGCTAAGATGATGTGTGATATACTCAATGAACATCAAACTCATTACACAACTGTAATGGTCTACAAAATAAGTTTGAATCAGTATGACAAATGGACCACTGAACTCTAACTAGACAGTTGTTTGTTTGTTTGTTTGTTTTGTTTTATGGCATATTAACCTTTGTAGGTTATTTAATGCCAAATCCATTTTTATACAAATAAACAGTTCTATTTCAAACAATTCAGTTTAGCATGAGTACACAGTTTAATTGTCAAAAACATTTCTATTTCAAGCTATTCAGTTTAGTCAAACAGTTTTATTTCAAACAATTCAGTTTAGTATAAATATAGTTTTTGCTTACACACAGTTACATTTCAAAACAGTTCTATTTCAAACAATTCAGTTTAGCATAAGTACACAGTTTAATTGTCAAAAACATTTCTATTTCAAACTATTCAGTTTAGTCAAACAGTTCTATTTCAAACAATTCAGTTTTGTATAAGTATAGTTTTGTCTACATACAGTTAAATGTCAAAACAGTTCCATTTCAAACAATTAAGTTTTGCATACAAAAACAGTTCCATTTCAAACAATTCTGTTTAGCATAAGTATGCAGTTTAAATGTCAAAACTGTTCTATTTCAAGCAATTCAGTTTAGCATAAGTACACAGTTTAGATGTCAAAACAGTCCTATTTTAAGCAATTCAGTTTAGTATAAGTACACAGTTTAGTTCTATTTGACCCATATCAGGTGCAACTACTCCAGGCCAGAGTAGACCTGGGAACGATAGCAATGAAGGGGTACTCTGCATTCCCCAAAGCTCCAGCATTAATGGAGCCTCACCATCAGATTGTTTAGTGTTATATTCAGGACACTCATTGGATGGGGGTCTAACCCTTCTGCCGAAAAGCAGTCGATGTATTCTACAGCACCTGACCTTGTCGACTGGGCAACAAGACAGTTGTGCAAAAGAATATATACTCCTCTTCGTTCATTGACCAATCTGGGTTTAGTGCCATGTTGGTTTCTCAGTGAATGAAGAACAAAGTGTAGTATATATATATATATACATATATTTTTTTTTGCTGTTTTTTTTTGTTTGTTTTTTGTGTTTTTTATTCAATAATGAATTGTGTGTTATTATTATTCACCATATTACAGTGCTTTAAAGGTGGAATGTAGGCCAAAGTGTTATTTACTTTAAGAAATATTTATATTTATATGATCTATCTTAGAAATTACCCAATAATAGAGTTTGAGAAATCTCTTTTTCTCTCTCTATCTCTTTTGAATTTTTCAGATACCCTATAGTCATATAGACATACATATATGTATTTGCTCAAGTAAGGAGAAATATTATAAAAGCCAGGATGAATATTTCTCCTTACTTGAGCAGATCCATTTTAAATAGCAACAATATATATTCCATCTTTAGTTAATATTTTCACATATATCATAATTTTTATGCTTTCTATTTTTCTTTTTGTTTTTTTTCTTTTTGTTTTTCTTTTTGTTTTTGTTTTTCTTTTTCTTCCTTATAACTCGAAAACAAATTTTCCCCTAGGTTTTTGTATTTTGCATTTTAAACATCCATCGTTGACTTAAAATCGCTAATATCACCCCTCATGGTCCTGATGATGGTTCAGTAGAACTGAAACACTATAGTGTTGACCTCAATAAATCTCTCCTTCCACTTGGATTGTTGTTATCAATTTTTCTACATATTGTCGGATTACAATCCTTTATTTACTTTTCATATATATATATATATATATATATATATATATATATATATATATATATCCAACTCCTCTGCATAAGCAGGATATGACACAAGGTCACTTTTTTTTTCAACTAAAGTTTAACAGGTTTAAATTCAGAGTTTTCCTTCTCTTAAACTGTTTACCCTACCAAGTTTAAAGAGCCTACTCTGCCCTAAAATTTACCTTCTCGGAGGAGAATAGTTGGATTCATAGCTTTCCCAAGGCTATTAGCTCTAGGTGAAATGCAAACAGCATTAGTAATATATATATATATATATATATATATAACTCATGATGTGATAGTCATCAATGTTAGAAATGGATATGGTCACATGAGTTCAAATCCTGGATAAGGCTGTTTGCATTTCACATAGTGCTAATATCTTTAGAAAAGGTATCCATCCAATTATTCTCCATCCAGTTATGAGTAAATAGTAGGGCAGACTGGGCTTTGTTTACATTTTTCCTTTTTTTTTTGTCTATTTAAAAAACAAGAAAATTAGAGATTGTATTCGATAATAAATTTATTTCACTTTTACAAACTCAACAGATGGATTTAAAAAATATATATACATATGTATGCATATGTGTGTGTGTGTGTGTGTGTGTGTGTGTGTGTGTGTGTGTGTGTGTGTGAGGTATGATCAAAAAGTATTTAGATTAATGCCTTGAATTTTTTATTCTAAAATTCAAAAATTTAATGATGTACACACAACTAAGCAACTTATTTTTAAAAAAAGATAAGATGATGGTATCCTCATGACTAGATTTCTGCTTAGGTATCTTAATGAAGTCTACATGAGTCTATGCCAATTAAAAAAAAAAAGAAACATGATGGTATCTATGTTATATAATGGCCGAGGGATTTCGGCTTATGCCTTTGGGTTTAGTTAGGCTGAGAACCTTTCGGCTCAGTGCATGGTTTACTTTGGTGCAACATTAGCGCAGGTGTTCACGCAAGAGCACGTGCACAGAGCGGACTTGTCACTCAGAGATATCACAATAGCCCAAGATGGGAAACGGAGGCTAGCGAGTGCGAATGACGTCACGCACCGGAAGCACGTGGAGGATTTTGGGAGATTTTGAAAAAGTCAGGGAGTTGAGAACTGGACACCGAACAAGACGGTTGACTTTCGCTTGCTCACAGAGACCTTTGTGGCGGGTGCAGATGAAAAAGCCAGAATAGAAAGATTGTGCCTCTCTCCTTATGTCGAAGAACCTTTAAACTCAAAGGTAATAAAAAGGTTCATACCTGAACAAAGAAGTCGTTATGGGTTTTTTCAAATTTCGAGATCCTATGTTCTATGTATATATGTAATGAACGTCCTATGTACATTTCACATATTCATGTATATAGCTATGGTACATCTAAATGTCTAGGTTACTGTCAAGATATCTAAATGAGGGATATATGAGTTTGTGCAGATCTATTAAAAAAAAAGAAGAGAAAGTGATGTTATCTACATGATTAGACTTCTGTCTAAATATCTAAATGAAGTCTACATGTGTCAGTATAAATCTGAAAAATATATTAATCCACTCTCAATACTTTTTCCAGCAAAATGTTATTGGCAGAACACCAGTTTCTTCAACTGCAGTTGCCTCAACACTCACCATTCAACTGGACCTCTTTCCTAACTGCGATATAATCTATAATTTAACATGTCAAATATAATCTATGGATATACTTTATGGTTCAAATATAATTTATGGATCTACTTTCTGTTTGAGATATAATCTATGAGTCTCTTTTACGACTGAGATGTAATCTATAGGTCAACATCATGGATGAGATGTCATCAATGAATTTACTTCATGTTTTAGATATTATCTATGGATCTATGACATAGCTCAGATATATCATTGATAGATCAACATCTTTGCTGTGGTATAGTCTATGTATCTACTTCATAGGTGAAATCACTGGGCAACAATTTTTTACTTTTTGAATGTTGTCTAGATTTCTACAACTGATTTAGGGTATTTTTGCACTGCTGAATAAGGAAATGGCATCCGTTTCTTTCCATCAGGTCAGGTTTTTTTGCAAAGTTGATTTTAAAAAAATCAGATCTTTTGAAAAAATCGATTACATTTTTGTGGCATTATCAGCTGATTTTTCTCAATACATATCATCCTAAATATGTTTTTAAGAGAAAAAAATGTTTTGCCAACAACATATATTGATTATCTGATAGAAACATTGATTACTGTAAACTGAATGGTGGGCATTGATAAAGATAAGTAGACATAAATTGTATGTTGCTTCACCATTGTTCAAACTTCAAGGCATGAACTTCCATTTCTTTGAACTCCTGGAATACTCAGCAGCAGGGAGGTCTCTCTTGAGATTCCAACAATAGTCAGCCATCATGACTGCATCTCAGTGACCTTGATACGTGGTCTCCATCTCTTTCAGGTCCTGATGGAATCTCTCCCCCTACTTGTCACTCATTGAACCCAGGTTCTCAGGAAACCGGTCCATTTGTGAAAATAGGTAGTGCATCTTGACACTCATGTTGCTGCCCAGGTTTCTGAAAGCAGTCAGCATGTTGTTGACAAGTTCTGTGTAGTTTCTGGCCTAAATCATTCAACTCCTTTTGGGAAAATGGATGTGGAGTATCATCTTCAAGAACCACTTCTTCTTCGTCTCCATGTCCTTCAACACTGGAGGCATCTTCGTCACTAATGTCAGGAAGTTCTCTGAAGATAGGCACTGGAATTTCATCACCATGAGCTACAGGATGACATGCTGATTGAAGATCAGGATACTTGAGGCTGCCCTGGTTCTTTCTGTTAATCCCAGTCCCATCAACAGCCCAGAAGTAGCAGTCAGTGACATGGTTTGTCAGCTCCCTCCAAACCATGGGAATTCCAAAGTTCAAACTCCTCTTGCTATTGGTCCACCCCTGCAGAGTCTCGGTGCATGACTTGCACACCATGTGTGCCACCCAAGCTTTATCCTGGTCAGCAAGTTTAATACCAAAATAAACATGGTTAGCATGCGTTATGAAACTTATGACTGGCTTCCTATTAGGAGGAATGGTGTATTCTCCACATATGTAGCAGAACACGTTGGGCTTTTTTCTGCACGATCTTCTGGCCGAAGCCATCTCATTCACCTACAAAACAAAAATAGGTACAAATTAGTCATAAATTGGTGCTACTGCAGCCCACCACGTTCCATATCTAGCGCCAACAATGCAAATATTCCACAACACACATGAAGCAAAAACACCCATACACACGCAGGTGGAGTTTTCTATACACTTCCGTGGGTGGCTGCCCCATTAACTTTAGTTTTGATCCACCAACTTTATGCTTTGCTGCATCATTTTTTGGAAGATTTCAAGGTTTTATGACTTCAATCATTTTCAACATAATCACCCAGAACTATCGGACCTGAATACTTCTTGTCATTAAAATAATCATTTCCAATCAAAACAATAATTCGACATGGCATTTTACCCCCTCCAATTTCTTCTAAAATACTCCACACATGCGTACATGTGAACAAAAACATAAAAAACGACATGTGGCCATAGTTCAAAAACTTGACCGGTTTGAGCAAAACCAATGTGATTTTTGGATTCATCCTAAATCAGCTAAAAAAATGCAGACAACAAATTTATTGTTGACCAGATTATAATCTATGGATCTACTTCCTGATTTGGATATAATCTATGGATCTATTTTATGGTCGACATATAATCTGCGTTTATTTCATGAGTAAGATATAATTTATGGGTCTACTCTTACTTTTGGACAAATACCCTTATGAACCCCTCCTTATCCCCTCCCCTAGCTATGGGTTAAATAGTATCACTACTGTTCTTCTACAAGGATGGCTTTGGTGTTAAAAGTTAATAAACCCTTAAACAAAGAAAAAAAGTTGTTCAACCATGGTTGAGGGTAACCCGAAGGCTCCCTTTTCAATAGCTACTACATCAAGGTGTAGGGGAGGGTGCTACTCCTTTCCCTGGATTGCTCCACTTTACTCTTGATATGTACCTTATAATGCTGAGTGTTAAGCAAGGCAGCATCAAGTACCTTTTTTAGAGTTTTTGGTATGACTCAACCGAAGATTGAACCCATGTCTCCTTGGCTATTGGGAAACATTCTACCCACTAGACCAATGAGCCAGTTCATTAAACAAAGAAACTGTGATATTGCTATGAAACCTGACCTTCCAAATAAAGTTCTAGTTTAGGGTTGATATTATTGGGATGTTTTATTGGATTCATAATAAAGACCTTGAATCCTTGAGAATATCATCTATTTGTGTGCCCAAAATAATATAACATTTAAAGATTCAGTGGTTTAGTTTATCGACTCTTTTTGGTTATTTGATAATGAAATTTGATTCATTTCTAAAGAGTTATTTTCAACAATGGAGAAGAAAAGAGAGGTATAAAAAGAGAAGAGAGAGGTATAAAAGAGAAGAGAGAGGTATAAAAAGAGAAGAGAGAGGTATAAAAAGAGAAGAGAGAGGTAGAGAAGAGAGAGGTATAAAAAGAGAAGAGAGAGGTATAAAAGAGAAGAGAGAGGTATAAAAGAGAAGAGAGATGTATAAAAAGAGAAGAGAGAGGTATAAAAGAGAAGAGAGAGGTATAAAAAGAGAAGAGAGAGGTAGAGAAGAGAGAGGTATAAAAAGAGAAGAGAGAGGTATAAAAGAGAAGAGAGATGTATAAAAAGAGAAGAGAGAGGTATAAAAGAGAAGAGAGAGGTATAAAAAGAGAAGAGAGAGGTATAAAAGAGAAGAGAGATGTATAAAAAGAGAAGAGAGAGGTATAAAAAGAGAAGAGAGAGGTAGAGAAGAGAGAGGTATAAAAAGAGAAGAGAGAGGTATAAAAGAGAAGAGAGAGGTATAAAAGAGAAGAGAGATGTATAAAAAGAGAAGAGAGAGGTATAAAAGAGAAGAGAGAGGTATAAAAAGAGAAGAGAGAGGTAGAGAAGAGAGAGGTATAAAAGAGAAGAGAGAGGTATAAAAGAGAAGAGAGATGTATAAAAAGAGAAGAGAGAGGTATAAAAGAGAAGAGAGAGGTATAAAAAGAGAAGAGAGAGGTAGAGAAGAGAGAGGTATAAAAAGAGAAGAGAGAGGTATAAAAGAGAAGAGAGAGGTATAGAAGAGAAGAGAGAGGTATAAAAAGAGAAGAGAGAGGTATAAAAAGAGAAGAGAGATGTATAAAAAGAGAAGAGAGAGGTATAAAAGAGAAGAGAGATGTATAAAAAGAGAAGAGAGAGGTATAAAAGAGAAGAGAGAGGTATAGAAGAGAAGAGAGAGGTATAAAAAGAGAAGAGAGAGGTATAAAAAGAGAAGAGAGAGGTATAAAAGAGAAGAGAGATGTATAAAAAGAGAAGAGAGAGGTATAAAAGAGAAGAGAGAGGTATAAAAAGAGAAGAGAGAGGTATAAAAGAGAAGAGAGATGTATAAAAAGAGAAGAGAGAGGTATAAAAGAGAAGAGAGAGGTATAAAAAGAGAAGAGAGAGGTAGAGAAGAGAGAGGTATAAAAAGAGAAGAGAGATGTATAAAAAGAGAAGAGAGAGGTATAAAAGAGAAGAGAGATGTATAAAAAGAGAAGAGAGAGGTATAAAAGAGAAGAGGGAGGTATGAAAAGAGAAGAGAGAGGTATGAAAAGAGAAGAGAGGGGTATAAAAAGAGAAGACAGAGATATAAGAGAAAAGAAGACAGAGATATAAAAAGAGAAGAGACAAGTATAAAAAGAGAATGGACAGGTATAAAAGAGAAGATGAGAGAGGTATAAAAGAGAAGACAAAGGTATAAAAGAGTTGAAGAGAGAGGTATAAAAGAGAAGAAAGAGAGCTATAAATGAGACGAAGGGACAGGTATAAAAGAGAGGAAAAGGTATTAAAAGAAAAGAAGAGAGAGGTATAAAAAAGAAAATTAAGGTATAAAAGAGAAGAAGAGAGGTATAAAAGAGAAGAAGAGAGGTATAAAAAGAAAAGGAGAGAGAGGTATGAAAAAGAAGATTAAGGTATAAAATAGAAAAAAAGGGAAAAGAAGAAGAGAAAGGAATAAAGAAGAGGAAGAGAGAAGTATAAAAGAGATGAGGAGAGAGGTATAAAAAAGAAGAGAGGGGTATAAAAGGGAAGGATCTGAGAATAATGACAACTAAGGAGTAACCCCACATTCTATAAAAGCTTCAGAACTGGAACCTCGCCATCAAATGATTTAGTGTCATATCTAGGACACTCATTGGGGGAGGGAATCTGACTAGGCTGACTTTTAATATCAAGAATTCCTAATACAAATAATTTGCATACAGTTAAATGGTTGCAAGTATTCCTATCTAACATGAATAATTCTATTTGTTAATAATCATTTGTTTGCACTCAGTTAAATGGTTTCAAGTATTCCACTCCAATGGTAATAATTTTCAATCAGATCTATTTTACCCATAGGTGAGATCCTAACAAGTACTACCACTCCAGGTCAGACTGGACCAAGGAATAATGGTAATGAAGTGATATTTCATATTCCCTAGCATTCTAGAACTGGAGCCTCACCACTGGATGCAACATACATAGAAAATGGCGACTTTAGTTCAAATCCTGGATGAGGCTGATTGTATTTCACGTAGCACTAATACCCTTGGGAAATCTAACTATTCTCCCACCATGTATGGATAAATCATAGGGTAGACTGGGTTCTTTAACCTTGCTTAGGCAACCAATCTAGGAGAAAGAAAATTCTGAATTTAAATCTGTTGTACTCCACTTAAAAACTGACCTTTGTGTCACATCCTGCTCATAGTGAAGGGATTAGGTAAATACAGACTGGGCTCTTTAGTCTTGGTATGGCAACCAGTCTAGGAGAAGGAAAACTCTCAATTCAAACCTGTTAAACTCTGCTTAAAAATTGACCTTATGTCACATGCTGCTCATAGTGAAGGGTTGGGTAAATACAGACTGGGCTCTTTAATCTTGCTATGGCAACTGATCTAAGAGAAGGAAAACTCAGAATTCAAACAAGTTAAACTCCACTTAAAAATTGACCTTGTGTTTACATGTAGAGAGATGTAGAGATTAAGATCAGATTATTTTGTTTACTTCAACTCTTTGAAGGTCTGTGTCTGAGTCTGCTAGAAAGAGATGTAGTAGTCTTTCACTAAGCTTAGCTATAAATATGGGGCACCCAATAAGAATTAAACTTACCAACAATAGTCTGTTAGCCTAGTTTGTTAACCAGTACAGCACAGGAGGCACTCAAGAGACTTTATGTAGTAACTGTATATGATTTTTTATATCAAAGTTACTAAAATTATGTAGAAAAAGAAGCAATTTTGGCATAAACATTTTCAGAGAAGGTAATGCATCTTTTAAAAAGTTTCTTCTGTACAAAATAATTTTTTAATTATTTTTTAATCTAACTATGATTTTTTTTCAAAATTTGTAATATCAACTTTTTTTTTCAGATGTGTATCAAAAGATTGGTTGGTTGGTTGGTTAGTTGTTTAGGTTTTATGGCATATCAACCTTTGTAGGTTATTTAATGACAAATCTATTTT
This sequence comes from Sepioteuthis lessoniana, assembly GCA_963585895.1. Classification (NCBI taxonomy): domain Eukaryota; kingdom Metazoa; phylum Mollusca; class Cephalopoda; order Myopsida; family Loliginidae; genus Sepioteuthis; species Sepioteuthis lessoniana. The sequence continues at coordinate 112,054 of CAUZXS010005686.1, read as the reverse complement.
TAAACAAATAATCAATTCTATTTTAAACAATTCAGTTTAGTATAAGTACACAGTTTAATTGTCAAAAACCTTTCTATTTCAAGCTATTCAGTTTAGTCAGACAGTTCTAATTCAAAGAAATCAGTTCAGCATAAGTACGCAGTTTAGTTTAAATCCATTTTTATACAAATGATCAGTACTATTTCGAACAATTCAATTTAGCATGAGTACACAGTTTAATTATCAAAAACCTTTCTATTTCAAGCTATTCAGTTTACTCAGACAGTTCTAATTCAGCTAATTCAGTTTAGTATAAGTATAGATTTTGTTAACACACAGTTAAATGTCAAAACAGTTCCATATTAAACAATTCAGTTTAGCGTAAGTACAGTTTCAATGTCAAAAACAGTTTCATTTCCAACAATTCAGTTTAGCATAAGTACGCAGTTTAAATGTGATTACACAGTTTAATTGTCAAAAACATTTCTATTTCAAGCAATTCAGTTTAGTCAAACAGTTCTAATTTAAACCATTCACTTTAACATAAGTATGCAGTTCAGTTCTATTTAACCCATAGATAGGGCCCTATCAGGTGCAACCATTCCGGGCTAGAGTGAACCTGGGAGCCATGGTAATGACGGGGTGCAGTCAATGTATTCTACACCCCCAGCTGACTGAGCAAGTGTATCAAAAGAATATAACAAACAAATTTGAGGAATATCCAAAAAGTAATGTACTGACAGGTATAACCTGACTTGAATTAAAAAAACAAAACTATAAAAACTGTAAATACAGAGAAAATGAGAGTATGCAATACTTACTGCAACACCTAGAACAGACTTAAAATTGATTGGTTTGGTTTGGTTTTATGGTAGGTTCGATTGATAAAATCAGAGAAAACGACTTCGAGCTGACAAAGAAAAGAAGCAGAAAGTAGCCCACAAAAACAATTACCGACGCCAACTATGCCAATGACATAGCAATTCTGGCAAATACACCCAACCAAGCTGAAACACTGCTAGCAGAGTTTGGAATGAGCCGCCGCAGGCATTGGGCTCCATGTCAATGCACACAAAATTGAATATATGTGCTTTAATCAAACAGGTGACATTTCCACACTAGACGAAACCTCTCTGAAACTGGTAGACAAGTTCACCTACCTAGGAAGCAGTGTCTTATCAACCGAAAAAGACATCAACACAGGGCTAACAAAGGCATGGACAGCTATCAATAAGCTATCAGTCATATGGAAATCAGACTTGACCGATAAAATGAAACGCAGTTTCTTCCAGGCAGCGGTCGTGTCAATACTGCTGTATGGATGCACTACTTAGACACTAACAAAACAGCTGGAGAAGAAGCTAGATGGCAATTACACAAGAATGTTGCAAGAAATATTGAACAAGTCCTGGTGGCAACATCCCACAAGGCACCAACTATACGGCTACCTGCTTCCCATCACGAAAACTATCCAAGTTAGACGAACCAGACATGCAGGACACTGCTGGAGAAGCAAGGATGAACTTATCAGTGATGTACTGATTGCTTAGACAACCAATCTAGTAGAAGGAAAACTCTGAATTCAAACCTGTTACTCTGCTTAAAAAACTGACTTTGTGTCATATCCTGCCAGTGCAGAGGGGATGGTAAATACATATATAACCCCACCAGAAATAAAGAAACCTTAGTTGTCTAAATTTCTGAGACGAAGCTTGGGGATTTTTATCATTAAGGGTTTTCGGACTATTGTCTTCATCTTTATTGTTATTTCCTCAATGTTTCAGCCGATATGTCCTCTGGCCTTCTTCAGGTGTTTGTCGAACTCGGGAACCTTCACGGAACTTCAAACCATGTCCTTTATTGAATCCATGGGGGTCACCTGTTCTGATTCTGTTGGCCATAACCGAGTACAAGTGTTAAGTATTCCTGTATTGTTACTCGCCTGCAGTCAGGATTGAACCTGCAACCTCGAGATGATTGTCTCCTCAGAAGCTTAGGGAACCAACGCCTATAACCGTTATGCCATGTATCCGAAAACCCTTAATGATAAAGAAACCTTGTTTTCCATTTAGACACCTGAGAAATGTTGAAACATTGTATTGATAACATCAATAACACAATGAAGAGATCTAATTCTCAGAAATTATTTTGAAATATTAATGACTCTTATCAAAGTTATTGATCAAATTTTATATCATACTTATTGATATTAAAAGATAAGTATTATTTGACATTCAATGAATATTAGAAATAATCAATATAAAGGATAAATAAAATGAATAAGTTTAAAGGAATGGGAATCATGAATTATTTATTTTTCTATTACATGTATGCATTTACCTAACCCCTCAACTCTAGGCAAGGTATGGTACAAGGTTACTTTACAAGAGGAATAAAACTGGTCTTGAATTCAGTTTTTCTCCTCCTAAACTGTTTGACTCACCATGGCTAAAAAACCCATCTGCCCTAATATTTACCCATAGCTGGTGTGGAAGAAGAAGAATAGATGGACTCATGCCTTTCCCAGGGGCATTAACATGAAGTTCCATTTTCTATGAATAGTTCATAAGGAGATGCACTTAGCATGACAGTTCATTAGGAGATGCACTCAGCATAATAGTCCATAAGGAGAGGTACATAGCTGAACAGTTCATAAAGTTCATAAAGAGATGCTCTTTGCAGAATAGTTCATTATGAAATGCATTTAGCATGGTCAGTTCATAAGGAGCTGCACACAGTAGAACAGTTTTTAATGAGATGTACTTAGCAGAGCAGTTCATAAAAAATGCATTTAGCAGAACAGTTCATAAGGAGATGCACATAGCCGAACAGTTCATAAAGAGATGCTCTTTGCAGAACAGTTTATAATGAGATGCACTTAGCATGGTCAGTTCATTAGGAGATGCACACAATAGAACAGTTCATAAGGAGACGCACTCAGCATAACAGCTCATTAGGAGAAACACTCAACTGTTCATAAGGAGACACACATAGCATAACAATTCATACAGAGACAGTTATTATTCAATGTATTTACCTAATTCCTCCACCATAAGTAGGATGAGACCAAGGTCAATTTTTAAGCAGAATTTAACAGGGTTTAATCCAAAGTTTTCCTTCTCCTAGACTGGTTTCCATACTCAGGTTAAAGAGTCCAGTCTGCCTTATTATTTATACATTCCTGGAGAGAGAATAGTTGGATTTATAATTTTCCTTGATGTATTAGCACTAAGTAAAATGCAAATAAACTCATCCAGGGTTTGAACTCAGATCACTGTATCCATTTCTTCAGATGATAACCATTACACCACATGTGCCACCATTTATCTCTGTATGTATGTGTTTGTGTCTCTGTGTGTATGTGTTTGTGTCTCTGTGTGTATGTGTTTATGTATGTATTTACACTGTGTCACTGCATGAGTATGATGTGATAAAAGGTCAATTAATTTTTAAGCATACTTTAACAGGTCTGAATTCAGACTTTTCCTTCTCCTAGACTGGTTGCCATACCAAGATAAAAGAGCCTAGTCTGTATTTGCCCAATCCCTCCATTATGAGTTTGATGTGACATAAGGTCAATTTTAAATGGAGTACAACAGGTTTGAATTGAGAGTTTTCCTTCTTCTAGACTGGTTGCCATAGCAAAATTAAAGAGCCCAGCCTGTATTTACCCAATCCCTCCACTATCAGCAGGATGTGACACAAGGTCAATTTTTACAAGTTTAACAAATTTGAATTCAGAGTTTTCCTTCTCCAAGACTGGTTACCATAGCAAGATTAAAGAGTCTAGTCTGTATTTACACAATCCCTCCTTTATGAGCAGGATGTGATACAAGGTGAATTTTTAAGTAGAGTTTAACAGGTTTGAATTCAGGGTTTTCTTTCTTTCTAGTTTGGTTGTAATACTAAGGTTAAAGAGCCCAATCTGCCCTACTATTTACCCATAGCAGGGAGGAGAATAGTTAGATTCATACCTTTCCCAAGGGCATTAGCACTATGTGAAATGCAAACAGCCTAGGTTATTGTTGTATGAAAGGAAATCAGTAACCTGAATTCAAATTGTAATTCAGATATTTTTCAGATTTCATTGTTAATCTTTCATTTTTTTGATTATGCTCAGTTAATGCATATTCTCTCTCTCTCATGAAAATTTTCAAGTTTAAGGAGTTTTGTGATTACCTCCCTTGTCTACCAAAGTACTTCTACCAATAACCACTATAACAGAAGAGCCTCATATAACAGGAAAAAAGATATCTTATCCTTTTTCTTCACAGAATAACCTAGAAGCAAAGACCTGTTTTCACCCCTATGGGTGATATTTGTATCTAACAGAGTTTGTGGTGCATTGAAGATGATACTTTAAAATAGCACACAGCCTTCAATGCTGTAAGTTTAATTTCATACATAAAGGCATTCTCAAATATGCAAGTTTCTCACAAACTTTCATGCCTCTTAGTAGCTATAAAGGATATTTCTTCAGATACACTTCGTGCTCAGTTGGCTGGGGCTGTATAATACATTGACTGCTTTTTTACAGAGGGGTAAGACCCCACCACCACCACCACCAAATGAGTGTCCTGATATGACACTAAACAATCTGATGATAGGGTTCCAGTCATGCAGAAGCTTTGGGGTATGCAGGGTTCCCCTTCATTGCCATTGCTCCCAGGTCCACTCTGGCCTGGAGTTGTAGCAGCTAATAGGATCCTATTTATAGGTCAAATAGAACTAAATTTCTTACTTATGCTAAACTGAATTACCTGAAATAGAACTGTTTTGACATTTAAACTGTACTTATGCTAACTGAATTATTTGAATTAGAACTGTTTGACTAAACTGAATAGCTTGAAATAGAAATGTTTTTAACAATTAAACTGTGTACTTATGCTAGACTGAATTGTTTGAAATAGAACAGTTTTGACATTTAACTGTGTGTGGACAAAAACTATACTTATACTAAATTGAATTGCTTGAATTAAAACTGACTAAACTGAATAGCTTGAAATAGAAATGTTTTTGATAATTGAACTGTGTACTTATGCTAGACTGAATTGTTTGAAATAGAATTGATTATTTGTATAAAAATGGATTTGGTGTTGAATAACCTACAAAGGTTGATGTGCCATAAAACCCAAACAACCAATCATATACACTTCATTTACACATTTTGTATATAATTTCTCTATGTATCCTCTCTACTATTTAGTTTTGCTCCAGCAATAAAACTTAAGTTGTATGAATTGTTTTTTCATTCATACCAAAATCATAACCACAACATTAAGTCCATAATAATGTTGCCATATTTACTCATAACAGCAATACATCTACAAATGGAAACTTCTCCAAGAATTAATAAGTAAAGATGGTGACCTTAGACGAGGTTGACCAAAAGGCCAATTAATTTTTAAGCATACTTTAACAGGTCTGAATTCAGACTTTTCCTTCTCCTAGACTGGTTGCCATACCAAGATAAAAGAGCCTAGTCTGTATTTGCCCAATCCCTCCATTATGAGTTTGATGTGACATAAGGTCAATTTTAAATGGAGTACAACAGGTTTGAATTGAGAGTTTTCCTTCTTCTAGACTGGTTGCCATAGCAAGATTAAAGAGCCCAGTCTGTATTTACCCAATAGCTACAACACTGAGGTTTAGGGGAGGGTGCTATTCCATTCCCTGGATTGCTTCACTTTATCCTTGATCCTAACCTTATAATGCTGAGTGCTAAGCAAGGTGGCATCAAGTACTATTTTTTGAGTCTTTGGTATGACTAGAACTGGGACTGAACCACAGTCTTCCAGATCATTGTTTAACACTCTACTCATTAGGCCAATGGCCCAGTTATAACAAATAATAAAATCTCTAGAAATAGTACTTTGATATTGAACTCATTCTACTGATAGTAAAGCCTTCTATAAATTGTATCCCTGATAATGAATATATCCAACTTACAGGAACAACTTACAAAATATACAATTGTTATATGTCTCTCTCAATAAAAGATATCCCCAATATTGAGTACATCCAACAAATAGCAAATCTCTTCAACAAATGGTTTACCCAATATTGAGCAAATCCAACAAATAGCAAATCCCTTCAACAAATGGTTTACCCAATATTGAGCAAATCCAACAAATAGCAAATCCCTTCAACAAATGGTATGCCCAATATTGAGCACATCCAACAAATAGCAAATCCCTTCAACAAATGGTATACCCAATATTGAGCTCATCCAACAAATAGCAAATCCCTTCAACAAATGATATACCCAATATTGAACACATCTTACTTAAAGCAAACACTTTTACAAATGGTATCCACAATATTGAACACATTCTATTAAAAGCAAATCTTTCTACAAATAGTATCCCCCAATAATGAACTCATTCTATCAATAGCAAACCCTTTTACAAATGGTATCCCCAAGTTTGAACAAATCTTACTAATAGCAAAACCATCTACAAATGGTATCCCCAATATTGAAAACATTTTGCTGATAGTAAAACTTTCTACAGATGGTATCTCTGATATTGAACACATCCTACGAATAGCAAGCCTTTTACAAATGGTATCCACAATATTGAATACATCTTACTAATAGCAAAGCCTTCTACTACAGGTATCCCCAGTATTGAACACATCTTTTAGCAAAATTTCTACTAATGGTATTTCCAATACTGAACATATCTTATTAATAGCAAAGCCTTCTACTACAGATATCCCCAATACTGAACACATCTTAATAATAGCAAAACCTTCTATAAATGGTATCCCCAATATTGGATACATTCTATCAATAGAAAAACTTCTATAAATGGTATCACCGATATTGAACATATCTTACTCGTAGCAAAGCCTTCTACAAATTATATCCAGAATATTGGATACATGCTACTAATAGAAGAACCTTCTATAAATAGTATCCCCCATATTGGACACATTCTATCAATAGAAAATCTTCTACAAATGGTATCCCCAATATCGAATACTTCTTACTAAGAGCTAAGCTTTCTACAAGTGTTTTGTAATGATTACATGTATATAACGTGACATAGAAAAAAACAGCTTAATAACATTATTAGTATTTCATTCCAATTGAAATTAAACAGAAAATAAGACAACAAAGATAGTTACTATCTGTTACTCTACAGTTTTGTCTAAAACAATAACAGCGTCGCTTTGAACCTAGAGTGTATCAGCCGAGCTATTACTGAAGTCTTTCTCACTCTAACAGCATGGTACCTCTATTCATACTATCTGGAGGTTTACCATTTTTTTTTATTGGCATTCACTGTTCAGACACCAGTGTCTCACTTTATCTACATAAGACACCTTCCCTTTGAGATGACTTCGTCTCTAGTCTATATTTCTTCAGTTTCAGTTCGATATTTAAAATATTTTGTTGCTGTTCTTTTTCTCTTACCGTAACCCCTTGGTTCAACAGTTTCTGGTGGTGGAGGTACCTCAAATATGTCATACAATATTTTCATAGGTTTCTCTTTTCGTAGACTTACTTAATCAGTAAATCTTCGTTTTAACTGATAACTAGATCTTCAATGTCTTTTTCCCTGAACCATGTATATCATTTTTCCTATCCGTTTTTTATAATTCCATCTTCCAAGAATTCCTTTCCACATTGGTACACCTTAAGAAGCACATTGTTATTTTTTTGAAATTATCGTCTTACAATCATGCAGTAATTGATTTAAAACGGACTTAATCTTCCTGGCGAGATCAAATCTGCAGGCGACATTTCAGACTTGATGTTCAGGTTTGGCGTTATCATGAAAACACTTAAAAATTGACGTAACATTACTTCATCTGCTTCCCCTCGCTCCGATTTTTTAATGCCCTTTTGAATATGTCGACAAAACGTTCAGCCTGTCCGTTTGATTTTGAGTTATAAGGGGGCGTTGTAATGTGTTCTATTGGTAATGATTTACAGAAAACCCTAAATTTACTAGCTGTGAGTTGTGTTTCGTTATCTGAAACGTAGTGTCAGGTACACCTAACCTTGCAAAAATCCCGTGTAAAAAATTAATTGATACCATGGAAATCGGTCTTTTACATTTTAATATTTCGGGCCATTTAATGTAACTATCGACTAGTAAGCTCCGTTTGATAGTCCTGCGAAGTCTGGCACATCGGTTTTCAGTCAAGGTTGACATTTTATCGGTGGTGACTTCGTTTCCAGAACGCAACCTCAGCATGATTTTACTAGATCTTCAATGTCCCGATCCATTCTTGGCCAATGCGTATAACACCTCATCCTAGAAATTACAGGGTGAAACAATAAAATTGTCGTCCTAAAGAAAACAACACTACAGCTTTATTTTAAAACTTTTATTGAAAAAATCAATTCCCTTAACTTGATTATGTAGTAGAGCTGACATCTATTCAATATAGCCGCCTTCAGCCTCAATCACCGCCTCGATACGGATCCGGAACTGGGAACATGCCTTTTCCACAAGCGCCGGCGGGAGCTCGGCGAATACTCGGCGGATGGCAGCGATCAGGCTGGCTTTGGTGTTGTGGAAGGTTATGTTGGTGATGTTCTCGACGTATGACCAAACGAAATAGTCCAGAGGGTTCAGGTCGGGGAGGAGGGGGCAGTGAGAGAAGGGTGCAAAATCGTAGCACTCCTTCTGAAGCCAAGCCTGGGTTTCTTTGGACTTGTGGGCCAGCGCCGAGTCCTACTGCCACACCCAGGGTCTGCCACCGGCCACCTGATTGCACCAGGGGATCAGCACACTCTTCAGCACATCCAGGTACACTTTGGTGTTGACTTTCAAGCCGACTTCGAAGATGTGAGGTGACATGATGTGGCCCTCATTTGGAACCACACCAAAGACCATAACCGTAGCTGGAAACTTTGTTTTCATCACCCTGGGCACGTCCCTGTTATTCGTGGCAATCCAGATTTGCATTTTGAGGGTGTTGGCAATGGTCCTGTTGTCATAACTTGGATCGGTAGAGAGCATGAGTTGTACAGCGGCGCATCTCCGATCTCGCTCGTTGAACATTGTGTCACTTTCAGACATGATAGAAGGCTCCTATCGCTCTTGGGATTTGTACACAACTGGCCAACTAGTAGATGGTCAGCAACAAAAAAAGAAAACCGGTTTTCATTAAACGGGAACGGAATCATGTCGTCTTTCCTAGGGCGGCAATTTTATCGTTCTACCCTGTACTAAATGTCCTATGTGAAATTTTTTTTTCCGTACGTTTTTGCAACGAAGCTGGTATCAATTCTTTCTGCGTACCTAAGCTGGCATCAATTCTGCGTACCGAAGCTGGTTTCAATTCTTTCTGCGTACCTAAGTACTGGAAGTAACGCATTTTTATTATGCTATAGCATAATAAAAATGCGTTACTTCCAGTAATATTCATTTTTAAAAAAAATTTTCCTTTAAATCTTATTTCCTTCTTTATATTTATGATAAAGTCATCTTTGATTTAATTCTTATTTCCTCTAATGTTAAGAGCAATCCTCTCACTGTATTGTATAATACATCCTTTTGCTGCAATTACTGTATCCTCAAGTGTTTCGCAAAATTTTGTCTGTCCGTGTGACTCAATTTTTTAGATTAAAACTCTATTTTATAATTATAGTTTAATAGGATAGTTCCCCAGCACAGTCGTTAATTGTAGTATTAATTCTCCGCCATGAATGATATCACCAGCCGGGAGAATATCGGAACATGCAAATATATATTTTATAGAAAATATACCTTCATTTCCCACGACATATGTTCGGACACATTGAAAATAAAAGAATAAGGCAGAAATTCTTGAAGTGACGAAATGACAAAAGAACAACAGCGAATGAACATAGAATAACACAAGAGTATAAGATTGTAGGGAATAGAAAAAAAAATGAATTAGATTAAAAAATAATTATTATTAAAAATATGCAGAAACTCCCAGAATCCCCTGACAGGAAGAGAGACGACGCATGCACAAAGAAAAGGAACCGTCCCGACAAAAGAAAGAATCTCATTCTCTTTCAGCAGTGACCAGCTGAGTGACAACACCTATTTCTTCCTTGCTAGTGGTGGAAGGTGCCATGTGTTCATCTCTAGACGACGTGTTGGCTAACCTTTCCACTAGTAGCAGCTGTCTTTTTTACCAATGACCCACGACTAAAAATGCCGAATAATGAACTTGTCAGAATCACAATTAAGACACCATACAAAGGACTTAATGACTACAACTGAAAACACCAGATTTAGACATATCTCTCAAAAGTGTCTAACTCGTTGTTAACGCTTTAAATACCAAATTTGGACTTATATACCCAAGAATGACAAACACATTTTAACACTTTGACTGGGAGATTCAACCATTACATTTTGTATTCAGGAAGAATTTCCTCGCCCACTGAATGGTTGCTGAACCCAGAAATAAAGGCAAACTATAAAAGATATCTTCGTCTCCTATCTTTTACTATCTTCTTCTTTCATATAATTCCTTTACAGCCTTCATATCCAAGAAGTTAAACCAGCAAGTTAACGTGCGGTAAGAATAGAATAACCCAGAATGTAGTCAAATAGCAAACAATATCATAAAATACCTTTGAAACCCCATAAGATAACACAAAACAAACCAATCATTTATTTGGGTAGTGGAATGATGTATGTATTTATATGTATCGCTGTCGGGGGTGTATGCTATTAAAACAGAGAAGAGTAGTGGGAAAAAAGTGTGATTTTAACCCTCTTTACTTATCTCAATCAAGTCGTTTGATAACATGCACCCCCCATGATAAATCTCCTTCATCTTTTCTTCTTATAAGACCTTTTCATCTAAGGTTGCGTAGCCACAGCGCATTTCTTTGAGCTGGCTGACTGCTGCGTGTGTTCGTTTCCGAAGATTTTCGCCAACTGACTTTTTATTAAATTTGTAATCTTGGCGCGCAAAGGGCCGCCCTTGACGCTTGCCATTTTTCAGCCAATCAGTGACTTCAATTTTCAAACAGTAGTATATGCTGATCTCTGCGTGTAGCAGACGAGGGTTTGAGGGAGGAGGTATCATCCAGACACATTGTCCATTTCCTTCTGATGTCTACAAGTTTAACCCTTTAAAGTAGTCAGTTATGACTGGAGAGGTGGGTAGCAATCCGTCACAATCAATTTATGTAACTTTTTCATAACAAATATGATTGTCAGTGCTTCCTTTTCCATCTGGCTGTAGCTTTTTTTTTTTTCAGCTGCTATTAATGATCTTGAAACATGAGATTTTGGTTTAGTTTTTTCGTCCTCATATTTGCGTAGAATCACGGCTCTCAAACCCGACTCACTTGCATCTGCTGCGACTACAATCTCTAATTTAAGGTCAAAATGAGCTAGTGACAAATCTGCAAAAGCACTCTGGCATTTATCTGACCATTCCCATTTAATTTATTTCTTTAACAGGTTATTCAGCGGTGCCCTTAATTCATGCATGCTTGGTATGTATCTTTAGCGAGAATTTAGTCACCATTTTTAGCGAGGAATATTGTTACATGTTGTTACGTTTCCTCGCTAAATTTTTAAGGTAAATAAATGAGAGAGAAGAACGAAGATGCCGTAAGGTTTTTATATGAAGGTTTTAATGGCAGCGTGGAATAAAGGGTTTACATTTATGCTGCAAGTCTCGTAGGAAGGAAGGAAGGAAGGAAGGAAATAGTAATGGAGTTGAGAAGGAATTTTAGCAGCTATTTGCCCGAGTGAAATGTGCGTCGCTAGGTTAAGTCATTGTTGAATGTGTGAGTGAGATATGGTCGCCATAGGTATAGTAAAAGTCGTGTTTGCTGGTTGAGGACAGGAATGTTGTCGTTCATGAATGAGTGGTCCTGGTTGTTTGGGGAGAGAAGCATGTCTCCAGAAAATGTTGCCCAGGGCTGCAGTAGCGGAATTTTGCATTGCAGTCGACATAGCCAATTTTGGAGGTGACGTAAAGTTGTTCCTGTGTGAGGCGGATTGAATTCATCGAATTCATATTCAACTGGGAACCCTTGGTCTAAGAAAATAGATTCAAGATTTCCATAAATTAGATGGCTTTCCTCATGGTGTTGTGATGCTGCTGCTAAAAGGAGAGCGGACAGTAATTACGTATGTCCAGTTCGAAAGCTTCCGAGGAAGAGAGTGTTTGGCGGCTTTTCCCCAATTTGGTGCTGCCCTGAAAAATGGTCCGGGCTGAATAGGATAAGTCACCCTCAATGGGTGAAAATCTGCGTCGACCCTAACGGTCAAATTGATTAACGCGCCAAACAAAAATACGAAGTTCTTTCTGCTACATATCCATGATAGTAATTAGCAAACTTGTAAGTTTGTAGGGGCGGCCATATCTTTTATTGCGCTCATCCTTGAAGAATCTGATCGTCTACCATTTGGATCGATAATTTGTCCTATATATTTAACTCTGGGCATAAATAATTCGTATTTTTCTTCATTGATCTTAAAACCGTAATCTTTAATTCTCACAAATACTTATTTTATATCGTGTTGATTTCGTGTCTCGCTTTTAATAAGTATATCATCTAAATATGCTTGTGCACAATCCAAACCAAAAAGTATAGTATCCATTATCTGTTGGAATATGCTTGATGGTGCCATTTTACAGAAAGGACGTCGATTAAATTTGTATAGTCCTTTATGAGTGTTAACTGTTAATAATTTTGAGCTCTCTTCATCTACTTGTACTTTTAGGTAAGCGTTCTAATCTCATCTGAACTTGGTAACGGGTAATTATATTGTTATAAACTTTCATTTAACCTTTTGAAAAACCAGCACACATGCGGATTTGATTATTTCTTTTTTAGCGTAAACTGCTGGTGATACCCATTCAGAATAGTCTATTTTTTGATATCACTCCAAATTTTTCTAGTCTGTCTAATTCCTAATTAATTAGTTCTAACACAGCAAAAAGTAAACACTTTTTCGCTTTAAAAACCGGTGTTACGTTCTTTGATACTTCAAATTTAACTTTTCTTTTTGTGCACCTCCCCAGACCTTCGAGAAGACTTCTGGAAACTCATTTTTAATTCATTCTTTAATTTTTTATTTTAGTCGCCGTATTGACACCGGAGGTAATAATATTCATTTTGTAGCAGAAGGAGTTAATTGGGGGTCCCATAAATCATACAATGCAATCCAATTTGTTCCAAATAAATTAGCTTATTCTTTAATACAAACACAACTGCTTTTTTAGTTTTACCCACAAAAGAAATGTTATTGGTGAATTCACCCAAAAAATTCAATTTCTTTCCTGAAACTCCAGGAGCAATTTTTTAGGAGTTAATAAACTGGGTTTATCCATTTTTCTCCATGTCTGTTCATTGATGACGATGATATCCAACTTTGTATCTAGTTGAAGTTTTATTTTTACATTATCAATTTTTGTCAATATTTCCTTTATGTTTTTCGACTTTACACCATGTAACTACCATGTTCATATACGTTCTATTTTTCCCCATTTTTTTTTTTTTTTTTTTTTTTGTATTTACAATGAGTAGCTTTGTCTCCAACCCTATTACATTCGTAGCATTGTTTTGTTCTTGAAAAAAAAAAAACGATTACTCTTGAAATTCCACAACCGTGGAAAGTATTAGGCATTGGGGGGTCTATTGTCTTTTTTTGAAGGTTTTATTAGTTGAAAAAGACCTATAGCCCTTTTTGATTGTCTTGTTAGGAGTTGAAAAATGTCTATATTCTTTTTTCTTAAATGGTAGGACGTTATGCTCATGTGAAATGTCTCTTTCCTTAATCTTTGCGGTATCGAGTTTTATATTTACAATGCATTGACATTCTTCCGCCATCTTCTTTAGAGTTAATTATTGGTCCATTTCCAATTTGGCAACTATTCTTGATCATATTTCCATCAGCGGGAGACAATTTCCTTGAAACTAACCGAACTTTCTTCTCATCAATCCAATGAGAACAATTCCCATAGAAGATCTCTTCGTATCTTCTATAATAACCTGGAAAAATTGTTCTATCATCTGGATTGTATATGAATTGTTCTATCATCTGGATTGTATATGAATTGTTCTATCATCTGGATTGTATATGAATTCACTAATTGAATTGGCGACAGCATCTGGAGTGAATGAATCTGACATTCTCTTTTCCGAAGTTTTATTTAGTAACAATTCCGAAAACTTTTGTTGTTGTGTTTGTTGTTCTGATTGTTGTTCCTATCGTTGTATTGTTCCGATATTTAATCGGCATTTACCATGCCAAAATGTAGCACAAGGCCTTTTAACGTGGGAGCTAGGCACTGGGCAGAAGCCCAGACACACCTGGCGGCTCTAAAAATGCCTTATACCTTGTCGGTATTCCCCTAAAAAGATGTGCCCCAGGCGCCTACTGATAAACCAAGCTCTGCCAAAGCTGGTGAGAGCCTGAAGGGACGGCACCATGAGGCACTAGGAGTGTTGATCGTTGCTAAGTGACACAAATGCTGGGCTTCCCCGGCACTCATGTCAAGTAGCCCTGATAGATTGTCCACAAAAACCAAGTTACACCCAGCTTGATCCGCCTACCAAGAAACACGACCGGACAAAGTATATCGAGACCCAGTGGTAGGATTGAAGATCCTCTAACAGCAAGGTACCTCTATTTATACTCTCTGGAGGTTTACCATTTTCGTCACTGGCGATCAGTGTTCAAACGCTTGTGTCTCACTTTATTCATATAAGAAAAAATTGTATCCACAATATTGAACACATTCTACTTATAGCAAAACCTTCTGCAAATGTAATCCCCTATATTGAACACATCCTATCAATAGTAAATTCTTCTACAAATGGTACATCTAATATTGAACACACCCTACAAATATCAAAACCTTCTACAAATGGTATCTCCCAAATTTGAACACATTCTATCAATAGCAAACCATTTTTTACAAATGGTATCTCCAATATTGAACATATCTTACGAATAGCAAAGCCTTCTACAAATGGTATACTCAATATTGAACACATCCTACTAAGAGCAAAACCTTCTACAAATGGTAAACACCATATTGAACACATCCTATCAATAGCAAACCCTTTTACAAATGGTATCTACAATATTGAACACATCCTATCAATAGAAAAACTTCTACCAATCGTATCTCCAATATTGAACATATCTTACTCATAGCAAATCCTTCAACAAATGGTATCCAGGATATTGGATTCATGCTACTAATAGAAGAACCTTATACAAATAGTATCCCCAATATTGAACACTACTAATAGCAAAACCTCCAACAAAATATACAATTTTCATATGTCTCCCACTTCAAATTAGTATCTCTGGCTTTCACCCAATGAGAAGACAACAAATGAAGTCTTCAATAATTTTATTTCAATACATAACAAAATTTAGTAGAGTTTGGTTTGGTTTAGTTTCTTTGTTTAATGGCATATCAACTCTTTTTAGGTTATTCAATGCCAAAGCCATTCTTCTAGAAGAATAGTAGCGGTACTATTTAACCCATACCTGGGAGGATAAGAGGGGTTCATATCTTTCCCAAGGGTATTTGCCCGAAAGTGAACGTAATAGCGCGACTGGAGTTCGAACTTGCATACTACGATTCCGCAGTCCATCGCTTTAACCATTACACCATGAGGACACCCCTCAAAATTTAGTAGAGTGACTACTGAAACAAAGGAAATATGATTGAAACATAATGATACAATTTAAGGAAATAGATTGATTGGTGACCCAACAGATTTTGTTTTAATTCATTTTTATTCTTACAGACATGTCTAATTTTTAGTGTTCTGTTTGAGGCTAAAACACACGGACTGAATCCCTTAAAAAGGAGCAAGACTTCCCCCAAAAGGATGACCTGAGTATAATACTTATATCAAAACCTTCAACAGAATATATAACTATTATGAGTCTCTCTCTCTACAATTTGGTATCCATGGCATTAATACATTGAGAAATTAATTTTATTTTCCGACAAATACTAAAGCAATTACAATTAGATATTCAGAGGTTATTAATGAAATTTTTTCTATCTTTTATTGCTATAATTTTGGTATGTCATGACCAAACTATCTGTGACAAGTATGTGTATATTTTATGGTTGAATTGAGAAAATCACCAAGGGTTTGGGATTTATAATAATAGGAAGTAAGTTTTGAGTTGATGAAGAAAATATTATATGATTTAATATTCTTCTTTCTTTCCAGGTTTCCATATATTTTTAGGTTTTTTGCATAAAAAAATCAGAACAAAATTAAAGATTCTATTTAGAGTTTTACCTAAAGTCTGGGGTACTCATTGAAACAGAAATGTTTTGCTGGACCATTTTGATAAACATTACCCTCATAGCAAAGAGAGAAGAAAACAGAGAGAGAGAGAGAGAGAGAGAGAGAGAGAGAGAGAGAGAGAGAGGTCATAAGAAATCAAATTCCAGAAAAAATTTTATATTCAATGAAAATGATCTCTAAATATTGTTAAAACAGAAATGTCATTGACATTGATACACCAATTGTATGGGAAGTATGGCATGTACCCTGGGTACCACTTAAAAGGAACACCACAGGATAGTTTCTATTAAGGTCAGACAAACCATATTCATATAGTAGAAATGAGTTTTCTTTAGATTTATGACCTATGTTTGATTATCATGGGTGAAAACATTAGAATTGCCAGATTGTTAAAACACTTGTATAAATTATTAGATAAAAATACAGACATTAACATTCCAATCTTTGTTTATAACTTTGAGAATAAGCAAAAGTTGAAGGAAAGATTAATTGATAGTTACAACAGGTTTTTAGAATTTGGGACATTTCTAAATTATAATGTCTTTTAGAGACAAAAGCAAGAATGTATGTTTATGAAATAGTCATTTTTGCTGAATGATTTTGCTGTTTCAGTCAAGACCAGGGTTGAAACTGTTTTGACATATTTGTATATATATTTTTTATTTGGGTTCCATTAAATTTTTAGTTAGTCGTGCTTATGACATGCCAACTCTTGTTGGGTTATTTAATGCTAAAGTCATTTTTGTAAGTAATTACATGGTTTCAAGTAACTATTCCTTTGCAAGCAAATATAGCTTTAATTATCTATTCTTAAAACAAATAATTTGCACAGAGTTATATGGTTTCACACCAGACCATTGGCCTAATGAGTAGAGTGTTCACCAATGGTCTAAGAGACTGGAGTTCAATCCCAGGTCAAGTCATACCAAAGACTCAAAAAATGGTACTTGATGCTGCCTTGCTTAACACTCGGAACTATTAGGTAAGGATCAAGAGTAAAATGGAGCAATCCAGGGAATGGAGTAGCACCCTCCCCTATACCTTGGTGTAGTAAATATTGAAAAGAGAGCCTTTGGGTCACCATCAACTAAGGTCACCAACTTATATGGTTTCAAGTATTCTTATCTAATACAAATAATTTTCAAACGGATCTATTTGACCCAAATACTACCTTGAAGTAATAGTAATGAGGGGTGACTCCATACTCTTTAGATCTCTGGAACTGTAGCCTCACCACAGGATATTATATGGTTGGTTGGTTTGACTGCATCCTAAGATGAAAAATCATGCTTATAATCATTTGATGGAACAAATATTATACTTGTAATCATTTCTCTTGGATAGAATAAATTCTTTGTTATATGTCTATAAAAAGTGTTGTTTTTGTTTGTGGTGATCAGTTGAATAAACTTTATTTTATTCATTACATCCTGGTTCATGTTTGTGGTTGTTGTTGTTGGTGGTCAGTTGAATAAACTTTATTTTATTCATTACATCCTGGTTCTTGTGAATGTATGGCGCCAGCTTCTTACCCTAAGATGTTTTTATTTTTCTTCCCGGCATAGATTCCTCTATCCAAGTTGTTGACACCCTGGTCTCATAAACACTGAGCTTAAATAGGCAGCTTTCTTTAACTACTTTCCTCAAGGTGGCTGTTGATTGGTCAATGCAAATCATCAACTAGCACCACAGTTGATTTTCTCTGAGCGGACAATTAATTAACAGTGGATAACTTTGTTATCTTAACAATTTTGACAACCCACACTGATACCATCTTCAGTTCTAAAGAATACAACATCAGTGGAGTAGAATCATTCGATGAAGAGACATTCCAACCAAGATCAGACAGAAGTCTATTCTCTTGGGCCATGACTAGGAGTTGTGCAAGTTGTAAAGATACCAAATAATAAAGATCTGCAGTAATGGTTTCTCCATGATCTTGTTTGTCACATTGAAGGATTTTGTTATCAGTTGCATTTGCGGCATGTTAACTCTTGTTGGCTTATTTAATGCTAAAGTAATTTTATTTTTATTTCTTTGAAAAAAATCTTTTCTAGTTACTATTCCTAAGTTTCAAACAACTCTTCTCAATACAAATAATTTGTACACAATTATATAAGTAAGTAAAGTTGGCGACCGTAATCAAGGGAGACCAGAAGGCTCCCTTTTCAGTAGCTACTACACCAAGTTGTAGGGGAGAGCGCTAATCCTTTCCCTGGATTGCTCCACTTTACCCTTGATACGTACCTTATATTGCTGAGTGTTAAGCAAGGAGGTATTAAGTACCATTTTTTAAGTCTTTGGTATGATGTGACCCAGGATTGAACCAAGGTCTCCTGGACCATTAGGCGAACACTCTACCCATTAGACCAATGAGCCGGTACACAATTATATAGTTGATTGGTTTTATTGCATTTTGAGTTTTTTATTCTGAAGTTTGTTTAACAATTAAGTCTTCAATCATATATTATATAAAAGTATCTTTAAAATCATTTAAAAACATGTAAACCTTAGTTGCAATAACAATGTTTTAAGAGCCAATATATTAATAAAATTCACAATCATTTTAAACAGCTAAACACTTCATACTTAGTTGCAATATCAATATTATAAGAGCCAATGTATTGATAAAGTTGACCATCATTTTAAACAGCTAAACACTTCATACTTAGTTGCAATATCAATGTTTTAAGAGCTAACGTATTAATAAAGTTCATAATCATTTTAAACAGCTAAACACTTCATACTAAGTTGCAATATCAATGTTTTAAGAGCTAACGTATTAATAAAGTTCATAATCATTTTAAACAGCTAAACACTTCATACTCAGTTGCAATATCAATATTTTAATAGCCAATGTTCTAATAAAGTTTACAATCATTTTAAACAGCTAAACACTTTATACTTAGATTGCAATATCAATGTTTTAAAAGCCAATGTATTAATAAAGTTTATAATCATTTTAAACATCTAAGTGGTGTTTAGTATATGTGTGTGTGAAAATACATACACAACACAATAAACTTGAGGTTGTCTTCCAGATAGATGAATGCTGTTATGTGAATCTCACATACTTATTGTCCCCACTTACCATAGATCAGCTAGTATTGGTTAATGGACCCAGCAGAACCACTGCCATGCAAATATATCAACAATGCCTTCTATGCTGATGAACCCCTCTCTAAACATCCAGTTACAAAAGGGGCACTATTCTTATCTTAGAGAGAGTATTGGTCAAGTTAAAGGAATAATAGTAAGTAAAGTTGGTGACTTTAGACGAGGGTAACCCGAAGGCTCCCTTTTCAATAGCTACTACACCAAGTGTGTGTGTGTGTGTGGGGCTGCTCTATTCCCTGGATTGCTCCACTTTATTCTTGATCTTTACCTTATAATGCTGAGTGTTAAGCAAGGTGGTATCAAGTACCATTTTTGAGTCTTTGGTATGATTCAACCTGGGATTGAACCTCAGTCTCCTGGACCGCTGGCAAACACTCTACTCATTAGGCCAATGGCCCAGTAATCCGTTCTTTTATCTTCAAACTTTTCTAATCTATACAGAATTTGAATCTATTTAGATCTAAATGCACCAGTTTTAGTTAAACAGTTAACTGGGATTCTGACAGGCACCTCATCTATCATTTGTATTTCTTTATTTTCAAATATTTCCCTTAAAATGCATATAGATCAACAATTTCTTGTCTCCAACAGAATGAATATAATGAACTACATTAAATAAGGATTTATTACCCTAATTAAAGAAACCACTTCTTTGACATTATCATCTAATATCTCCTTGCCTTCAATAAAAAAAGAGCTCTCAATGTCATCAACCAATATCATTATTCCTGCTTCAATTTTGCTCTTTACTGAATGTTTCATCTTTTTTGATAGCCAGAACTCTGCTACAGATTACCCATTGCTGCCAAAGAAACAACCTTGAGAACAAATATAAAAGAACCACCTTGAGAACCACCTTGCAAACCAAAGTCTCTCAAAGAGTAAGAAGCATCATTGAAGCTGACCAATTAAGCTTAAGCTATATCCCAAATGTTAGAAAAGGACAGTTTCAATTTTTTTTCAGGTTTCAGATATATTATGGTTTTATTTACTCTTTCATAGTGTTCACCATGGAGAATCCTCATAGCATAATGGCTAAAGTGCTGGACTGTGGGCTTGAAGAAAGTGAGTTTGAACTCTAGTTACACTATTATGTTCACTTTCAGACAAATACTCTTCAGAAAGGCATGAACCCCCTTATCCTCACAGCAAAATTGTATCATTACAGTTCTTCTACAAGGATGGCTTTGGCATTAAACAACACATGAAGGTTAATATGCTATTAAAAATAAATAAATAAAGTGTTCACCAGTAGCATTTTTAATATCAACAATAACTTGGCTAGTATCAAATGCAATGTCTGGTCTTGTTTGACTGGATACTCATGTATGTTGACTGAGACTCAAAGCTTTTGAAACTATTCATTTGTCAAAAGTTGATTTTTTTTGCTTTTATTAAGATTCATAGATACATGCATATACCCAATCCCTTCAAATTGGAAGGATGCAACACAATGTTAATTTTTCTAAGCAGAGTTTAACAGGTTTGAATTCAGAGTTTTCCTTCTCCTAGACTGGTTGCCATAGCAAGATTAAAGAGATCAGTCTGTATTTACCCAACCTCTCCACTATGAACAGGATGTGACACAAGGTCAATTTTATGTGGCATTTAACAGGTTTGAATTCAGAGTTTACCTTCTCCTAGACTGGTTGGCATACCAAGATTAAAGAACTCAGTCTGTATTTACCCAACCCCTCCATTATGAGCAGGATGTAACACAAGGTCAATTTTTAAACAGAGTTTAACTAGTTTGAATTCAGAATTTTCCTTCTCCTAAACTGGTTGCCATACCAAGATTAAAGAGTCCAGTCTGTATTTACCCAATCCCTCTACTATGAGCAGGATGTGACACAAGGTTAATTTTTAAGCAGAGTTTAACAGGTTTGAATTCAAAGTTTTCCTTCTCCCAGACTGGTTGCCTAACCAAGGCTAATCTGTCCCACTACTTAGCCATAGCTGGAGGGAGAATAATTGGATTCATCCCTTTCCCAAGGGTATTAGTACTATGTGAAATGCAATCAGCTTCATCCAGGATTTGAACTCATGTTGCTGTGTCCATTTCCTATGATAATAACCATTACACTATAAGCACCTCCACCAGATTCATAAATATAGGAGACAATGCTTCAATTTAACCTTGTGGATACAACAAAATTCCATTCTTCTTTGTTCAATTTCCAGACCCAGATAGCAAAATATATCCGAGTCTTTCTTTCTAACTTTGAATTTTCTCTTCAATTTGCCAATTACATATTTTCTTAAGCAACATGGAAACATCCAAGTGGGACACTAGCACACTATGAAAAAAATCATTCATAATTCCAGAAGAAGGACTGGATTACATGTACTCTGCTTTACTTCTATTGATTCTTATTAATCTCCTACTCAAAGGTACTAAATCTTTGCGGCATCTCCAAAGCCATAAACAAAGGTGTTCAATTTCTGTAACTTATCAGTACAGGCTTCCTTTAGTGGCTTAATATGAGTATTTCTATTACCTTTCACATTCAATACAATTACTCCATTGAGTTTTCCATTGGTCAAAGCATCTCCAAAACTCTTCTTTGATATAGTGTCAAGCTGCATCATTATATTTCTATTTAAGTCCTCTATATCCTCAAATCTTACATTTGAGATGAATTTTCATTTTTTTTTTTAGATTTTGCCAATCAAGCACTAAAGAAAATATTGCCTTAAAGTTAGGCTACTGTAATTGTTAATGATAAAGATTATGTTACTAATTAATAAAATCTGATTTCATTTTATTTTTGTTTTTATTGTCTTGAAAATGTGATATTATTTCTTATTTAACTAATGGTTTTCTTTGTTACACATGAAATATGAATTACATTTTTTTTTTCAATAACAGAAAAAAACTTTGCAACTTTTTCAGTGATTACACAAAGTGGTTTCTGATTCTTTGGTTGAACAATATCACCAGTTACTTTCTTTCAGTAAAGTTTGCTTTGAAATGACATAGCTACCAAATCTTAGATATCTGTTGCTGTATTGTCTCTTACCAATTTATATATTATTAAATTTCTACTTATGTTTGTGGGCATTTTTATCAGGGTGATACACTTAAAATTCTTTTAGAGAGTAAAGCAATTTACCTAAAGTACTGATCTGCAGTCTTGAAATAAAGTAAGTAAAGTTGGCGACCATAGTCGAGGGTGACCCAAAGGCTCTCTTTTCAATAGCTACTACACCGAGGTGTAGGGGAGGGCACTATTCCTTTCCCTAGATTGCTCCACTTTACCCTTGATCCTTACCTTATAATGCTGAGTGTTAAGCAAGGTAGCATCAAGTACCATTTTTTGAGTCTTTGGTATGAGTCGAATACTCTAACCATTAGCCTTGAAATAAGCAACTCCTATCATGTTGTTATGTTCACTTTCAGACTAATACCCCAGGGAAAAGTATGAATTCCCTTATCCCCCAAGGTATGGGTTAAGTAGTATCACTGCTGCTTTTCTACAAGAGTAGATTTGGCATTTAACAACCCATGAAGGTTGATATGCCATTAAATCAAGAAAACAAACCAATTTCCTGTCCAAGTTGTAAGTGAATGACACTTTTGAAAACTGTGATGTATATGGTGTCTCAAAATAGATGCAACCCATCAATATGATAATTCATATTGCATCAAGTCATCTTTTATCTGAGTCTTAAAAATTAATGATATCACTTCAGAAAGCTCAAACCAGATGACAAGGGCAGAAATTAATTGACTTTATCCTACAGTGCATGTGAAAGAGCAAATTCTTGGGAACGTCTTTGGAGGGACTTTTTCAGACTCCTTCCCACAGAATCTCTCACCGCATCCACATTGTCAGAATATCTTACAGTTAACTATCAGCCAGATATGGGATTTTCTGCCTTCTTGTTGAGGTTATTTACAGATCCTGTAGCTTGAAATTTGTGTACCAAATGATAAATTTGGCTTTTCTGGGGATATTTGTTAAAGTTGAACTTCCTGTGAAATTTTGCTAGCACAGTTTTGAATGATTTTGTCACCAAAAGTGATGCAAAATATTTTTTCCACTCTTGTCCAAAGCATTGTGATCCAAGATTAATTGTTGTTTTAGTATACTATTTTCAAATCTGAAACAAAAAAGAACACAACATTATTATTAGTATAGTTATTAACAGTCACATGGGTCCCATGTATATTAAGACACCCTATATAACCATGTATATTGAGACACCCCATATATCCATGTATATTAAGACACCCTGTATTAAAACTCTGGTGTGCATTAGGCAGATTTTCTTTTCCAGGATTATTTCTGAGGATTTCCACAATCAAACTATTTAATATTTATTAGAAATATTGAAAGGTATAGTATATTCTCTCATGGAGAAAATATATGGAAGTCCTTTTCCTTTTGCTGGTTGTTGTTGTTGTCCTATCCAGAAGTCCTCTGTCCAATTCCATTCCCATTGTATCTTTTTAAGCGAGTAAGAAAGAAAGGCCAAATACAAACTTCCTTGCAAGTGACTCTAGAAGGTTGTAAAGATACTGATTCAAAATAACTCTGGGCTCTACCTATATTGAGAGATGTGCATGTGTGATTGAGAGAGTGATGTATCTGACTCTTCCTGAGTTTGGACCCTCAATAAAATCTCCAAATGGTGACTGTTGGAGATTTAAACACAATAGGACTTGTTTTTTGTTTTTTTTTATCTGAGGTCACCTGCACGAGTTAATATCAAAGGCTTGTCATGCTGTTGTCCTTCTGAGACCAGCTGGACCTTCATATATCAAAAGATATGAGATGGGAGTATGGATTTATCTATTAGTCTTCTTCATCTTATGTAGGAGAAAGAAAGAGAAAAGAGGAGATATGGATAGGATCTTACTTTACACTTTAGAATCTGTATTTGGTTTGCTGAAAAGTTCATAGACTGACTAAGATACTTTCATAGAATGGGATCAAAATGAGGTTTATTTTTCAACAAAGTCACCGTTGCGAGTTACACACTTTTTTCATCAGTATTGCAGTACTTGGATCCCATTGATCAAAAAGTTATCAACAACAAATATAAGGCCATCAAATGAACTTTTCAAGGTACCCTTGTAATGCTGATAACTATAAAATACAAATTAGAACCCTTGACTCTTTCCAAAATAGCAGCATAAATATCACCAGTAATAGTGGGAGAACCTGTGCACCTAGTGGGAGAACCTGTGAACCCACTGGGT